>JACGDI010005411.1:1442456-1485236 GCA_014898725.1 Jacaranda copaia | reverse complement strand
GCTACAGCAAGAAGGAAGACTACTTTGTCTCCATTGTTACATGGTAAAACATCACTACAATCTAGTGCAATCAACAGTTTTTTTATTTTTTTTATTTATATGAAAATGTCGGGTAGTGGGGAAGAACCTCAAATTCAATTGCTAGGGAGTTGTATATATAATGTGGAACTCTATATCATGTCCATATTTGAGAGCACAACTCTAATGAGACTGTAGTTTCCAACAACAAAAAAAAATGGTGTGAAATTGTCCCTCAATTCCACACAATGCGGTACCTTGCTCTCCATTAAAAAATGTACGTGACTTTGAATGCTAATGAGGATGTGTCCAACATGATTTGCCTACCTTTGTGTTTAAAAATGACCTTAGTTGATATGATAGTTGTTCGAAAAAGTGAACTTAATAGACAGGAAAGGCAAAGTAGCTATACGAGTAAGTAAATACTTCATATCTTCAATTTCGTACTATCTTTATTATTTAGCATACTTGCATTGTCAATTTGTACTTATCTGCAATATTAGTTATATGATGTTGTCTTACTGAATACTTGTTGTTATGTGTTTTAGTACTTAGCTCTTGTGCATTAAATACTGAATTTGTTCATTTCAAAATTTGTGCTCTTCTATGTTAAATACTGAATATTTTGGTTTTAGTACTTAGGCCTTCTATAATAAATACTAAATTTGTTCATTTCAATACTAAGGTCTTCTGTGTTAAATACTGGATTTAGGCATTTTAATATATATTTCCTCCATTTAAGTACTCAAATTGTTTATTGCAGAACTTACTTCTTCTATGTGAAATATTGACATTGTTTATTTAAGTACCTAGTTACCCTATTGTTGAATACTAAAATTGCTGAGTATTTATATACTGATCTTGTAGCACTTTATTGACAATTATTATATATTTGACTATGTTATTACTCCGCAATGAACAACCATTTAGAAATGAAACAGAGAAGGACATTCCCTCCACAAGTAAGTCACAATATGATTTAGCATTACAAAGGAATTCAATTGATTCTTAGAGTTATTGCATTCGTGGAGTGGGCCAAACATTCTAGGATGCTGAAGAGTTTAGAATTAAACATAAAAGCTATGTTGTTGCTATAAGAAGGTCCTTTATATATAAGAAAAATGATTCAGAAAAGATTATAACAATTTGTAGTAATGATAATTGCCAATGGTGAATATATGCCTCAAGGCATGAAGTTGACAAACTCTTTGGTATTCAAAAATGCAACTTGGAACAAACATGTAATGAGGGTAGTCTTTAGACGAAGGATATCCTAGAGTTGATTCTTCTTACGTTGCTAATGTAGTGAAAGAAAATTAAGAGGAGAGCCTTGTTACCAACCTATTAATGTGATGAAAGATATTCATAGAGAATTTGGCATAGAAATTCCATACCATAAAGTATGGTTGGCTAAGGAAATAGCTATGCATGATATTCATGGGGCGGAAAGGGATCCTTTGATAAGTTGACATAGTATTATAGAGCTGTGGAGGAAACAATTCCTAGAAGTGTTGTGGATTATGAGATTGACCCATGAACCTAAAATTTCAATGATTATTTATCTGTTTCACAACTTATTTGGTTAGATTTCTTAATGGATATGGACCACTAATTTTCTTGGATGGCACTTACAATAAAATAAGTATAAAAGATGCTTACTTAGTGCTATTACCAAGGATCCCAATGATGACCTATTCACATTAGCATAAGTGTTTGTTGATACTGAAATAATACTAATTGGGAGTGGTTTTGCTTGAAGTTGAGGATCAGTTTATATTCTCACCATAGCACTAGGTTCGTAAGGTTCACTTTTTTCTTTGACCTTCATACTAGACTTCTTAAACCTATCATGCATACTAATTGAGACATTTGGTAGACAACTTAAAAAATAGAGTAAGATTTGATTGGATTTTATTGAAACTTATGTCGTAGTCTAAATTAATGTCCAAGTAATAGTTCATGAAATGCAATGATCATACAATTTTAATTTCAGGTAATAGAAAGTACCCCCTCCACAACAAAAAATATGGAGAGAATGGCAAGGATGGTGTGAAGCTTCAACATATGAGTGGATCACATTTTTTGGAGGGAAAAATGGAACTAGCATGAATAGCTGAAGTAGCCGGTCACCTCTCTTTATTTATAGAGTAGGAGGCCCTCCATGAGGTAGTGTGCCAACTTGGCAATCCACTTGTGTGTAAAATATGAATGTCATTTGCATTTGGATTTAATTTGACTTTACATTTCATCTCATGAAATGTCTTTCAAATTAATCACAAATAAACCTCAAATGAATTCCTTCATTTGAATTTTTCCTTCAAATCTAACATTAATTAAATTAACTCTTCAATTTAATTAAATTGACTTAACTCTTTAAGTCATCTAATTTAACTCTTTAAGCTAGAAAGTGACAACTTAACTATTTAAGTTGACTTAACTAATAGTCATATGACACCAATTAATTTAACTCCTTAAATTCTTCTGATCAATTTAACAATTAAATTAATCATGCCAAAACAACTAAGAAATTAGCCAACCAATTTTCTCCACAAAAACGGTCAAGGTGATTTTTCTAACTCTTTAGAAAATTCCTCTTATCAAATAGAACTTTCTTTAGGTTTTTATATGTGACCCATTAGGTTCTTCCATTTATTGGACATGAGCTCACAAATCTTGTGATATTTTGAATATTGAAATATTCGCATTAGTTTAAACTCCTTTAAACTAATAACTCTTTCATTTAATCTCTACTAATTGAAGAGTACCTAATCTCCATGGTTGATATCTAGCCTAAAGAGTCAAGCTCATGGGGCCCAACTAATTGGTCAAAATGAATATCCTCTTGGTAAACCATTTTGGCTCTATGCTTGCCATGCAAATACGGTCTTCCCGCTTCTTATCTCACGAAAAACACCTAGGGTAAGATATTTGTTAGCTTCCCAATAGTTTCAATAACTATGCTTCTATTCCCAATATTCAATTCCTCTTATGACGTCATCTTTGAAAAACTCCTTTCAAAAATTGTCATACTACCTTGGCCAAGGATTTCCTAAAATCGATCATTATAGAATACATGGAATATGCACTCACTCTTCACAATGATGAGAAGATAGATCCCATTTTAGATCTCACTAACCCTCCATATCTAAGTAGCTCATACCCAATCTCGACCCAGAAGACCTACTAAGTGGTCAAGGAAGGGTCAAGGTATAGGGACCTAAATACAAGGTTACCATAGATCCTCAAACGAAAGGATTAATTATATGCACTAGCGTAAGCTAGAGAACTTGCCGCTTCAATTATCTAGTGGATTCTCCAAGCAAGCCTTAAGTGAATTTGTTCTCTAACAAGTACCTACTAACATGTATCCATGTCTAATATGGATTGCTTATGAAACAGAGCAATATCCAATTTTTTGAATTTATGTATTGTTAGTGCAAGTCTATCCAAATCTTAGAAGCCTTGTCTCAAAAGATTCTATGACTTGGAATGTTTTAAGATTACAACCATGTAAGACTTATTTCATGATTGCCACCCAATGCATGACTAAGTCATTTAGTCTTGTGTGATCTAGAGGCTTCAAACAAATGCTAATGAAGTAATATGAATATCATTCAATCAAGATTGTATCACAAGTGAAATAGTTTACATGCCAATCTAATTAGCTGTGTGGCACTATTCCAGCAATTATATATTATTTATTTCAATAAAACATTGTATTCTTAGTTGTTTTACCTTGAGATGTAATTGGACCTGAAAATGGAAAAACCACAAAGCTACATTCAAATTTCTAATGATTGCAAAACTTATTTATTGAAATGAATAATAATAGTTTTTACATCTGCAGTCAATTGTATATATTGTAGAGTGCAGTACATAGAGCTTGGTGCCTTGCTTGTTTGAATAATTGAATATATGTTTCTACATAATATAGGTAACGTTTTTGAGATATATATTAAACTGTTAAGTTTAAAAATTAAATAATAAAATGTATGTATACAAAAATTTTATATAAAAAATAAAAAGTAGAAATATAAAATAGAAAGAAAAAAAGTTTGAAAATATGAAATGCAACATTATAAAAAACAATAAGAAAAAGTAAAATAACTAGTTATAGGTAATATTTGAATCTTTAAAAAAAAAAAAAAGGTAACATGATAACAAGACTACTATCATTGAATAGAATATGGCAATATAAAATTTTAATTGTTCAAAAATCTGCTAAACATACAAACCATTAAACAAAATATTAAGCATATACAAATAGGGAAAGTTTCTCTTCATGACACATAAATTTCAAACAATCTTAAGCCATAGCTTGAATCAAAATGTTTTTCCTTTCTTAATCGTAGTTTTAAATCATGTTCCAAGACACAACAGAAGAATAGTTTGTGTTTCATTTCCATTCCACTTGGACCAAACATATATATGTTGTATTGTAGGAAACCTTCTTCCGCCCACAAAACCCTTTCCGCTATCTTCTTGTGGATTACATAAAAAATATATTCAAATTTTGCCTTCCATTTTCCATAATCAAATAGAACATCAGTAGAGATATTTTCTTTCCTAGAACCGTAGCTAATTTGTAAATTTAGTGAAGAACCAACTCAATATTTGTTCTTCACTTCAGTGGGCACCTACTTATCATTGTATTTAACGTTTATGAAGTAAAATGAAAACTTTATTATTTAAAATACTTGATATAGGAATACAAACCTTATTCCAGCCATTGATTGTGTATTTTGCCCATGTTAGTGGCATTTTGTAGAAATAGCATGTATGTTGTAACAAAAATAATTTTCTTTGATTTAATATAAATCTAATAAAAAATATTTTACCCAATTTAAATAATTTAAATAGTATACCTATATACTTTAAGTGGGCATTCTCAACTGCTTCAATAAGAGATCCCTATAAGATACTTTCATCTATGGATAATGAACTTCTTTACCACTCTTCTCTTTTATAAAGAAATTGATGTTTATGTATTAAAAATGGTAAGTAAATTGCCTACATGTATATTGCCCTCTATCTTCAGTTGTTGTTGCAAATAAGCATGAAAAATAAAGATAATAAGAAAGTACATCGATGATATAAATTTTATAAAAAAGAAAAACATAAAAAAATAAATGTATTAATATCTATGTTTATTAACCTAAGATGTCTTCATCAATCTCTGTTAGCTTTTCTTCAATTTCTTTTCGAACATTGAATTGGGAAAAAAAACTCACAAATAAATACAAAGCATTTTAGTGAACAAATTAAATTATTAAAGATGATGTAATAAGAGTAAAAGAAATATATATAATAGAGTAACATGCCTCTTGATAAGTTGTTAAGAAAAGCAACTCCTCAACTTGATTAATCTCTTTCCACATGCAGATTCGTCAAAGTTGTACATTTTTCTATAAATCATTGCAAAATATGACTCTAATAGGAAAAACATAGTGTATGGTGTTGTTACTGAAGTCATAACTGCATCTCGATCTATGCCCTTCAAATAAAAATTGGTGTCATAGTTTGGCTCGAGTGATTCTTCATCTGCACTTTTACACTTTCTTTAAATATAGTATCCATAGCATGCTGCAATATTTACAATTTAGGATAGTTTTGTTAAATTTCTTGCTATCGATTCAACAAACTACATAATTTTATGTAGGTATGATAAATGTGTTTATGTATAATTCTCTTCGTAATCAGCATTTTACTTGTAATGACATTAGCAAATGGATGTCACGAAAGAGCCCAGGCAAAACAAACTATTTTGAAATTTTGCATTACTGTTGCTGTTATTTGGATTTAATTGCTAGTAGGAAAGAAAAGAAATTATACTTGCTTGTAGGAAATACAAGAACGATTTAGTTTTTAAATTAATAACATGCATCCCCCTAAGATGAAAATAAACTTCATTGATTTGAATCTTTTTCCATCTAAAATACAAAGCAAATAAATATACAAGATATTGATACATAAACTTTTACCCCTTTACTTTATTTCTAACAAATAATTTTTTTGTTTCTTTATAAAATATATTTATGGACCTGTACTACAAGTAATCAGCAAGTGATTGATTTATTCATAAAGTAAGTAAATATCTAACTAAATAGTAAAATATTGTCCATAGGTTCAAAAATTATGTAAGTACATGAAAGGATAACAAATGCATATATTGAAACAACTCAATTTGTCGTTTGTAATTTAATCAAAGAAAAATGATGTCCACATACCTAATTCTATCAAAGCGACAATATATGGAAATATAGAATCTATTCAACTTGTTCATTGTAGAAATTGACTTTTATTAGTTTTAAAGAAAATAATATGTTTAAGATATAAATCCATGAAATTGTAAAAAATACATATGAAAACGACTTAAAGATAATTACAGATTTTGCTAAAATTCTTGAATTGCTGCACAATTTTTTATTTTTCATAGCATTGTATTTTGGAGTTACTCATAGAACACATACCGACATAGCCTAATTTTTCTATTGGTTGTCATGAGAAATAAAAAAATTAAAAAACTTTTCCTATATCTTCATCATGCAAGCAAAAGAAAAATTGAGGGAAAAAATGGAAGTAGGCATGCAGAAGTGTTTTAAAAATTATATGTTACACCTTGAATTTCGGCCTTAAATCCAAAGCTATTGTTTTAGCCAAAATAAAATACAAATCCAATAAATTGGATTTATCTTAATTTTGTATTAAATTTTAATTGAAGCTTATGCAATCTTGTGCATAATTATTAGTAGTTGATGGATTAAATTGTATACGAAATAACTGCTTGATTGTCTAAAATTCTATTACTCAAAGGTCAACACGTGAAAGTTAAGGGTTTAGGGACAGAAAAGTAATTAAGTTAGGACATTATTGTTCAAAATTATGAATGTCAAGGGTTAAAATGCAAAGATAAAGTTCTCGAGGACAATGCACAGTTAGGAACAACTTTCCTATTTTATTAAGCCATGTTTACTTTCTAGGATGAATGAGGATGAAGCCCATAATCCCTTATCATCTTTTGTTTACTTTTTGATATGGAAGCTTTGTAAAAAATGTTGAGCCCACACAGTTCATGGATGTGGGTAGCACAAGAAATCCCATAATTTTGCTATGACAATGCAATACCATAATTGAGCTATTTACGATGATAAAGTATATTACTATTTTGTTTTTCCTATTCACACAATTTTACATTCTCCATCTAAAGCTAGAAATTTTCCTTTCTTGATGGAAGGGAAGGATAGCGAGTGGCCAATGGCAATGGGCAACGAGCCGTTGGTGGCCGACGATAATAGGCAATGGGTAACATACATGGTGGCATAGGAGAAGAGGAGAAGGATGAAAAAAGCAAAACAAAATTAAAAAAAAAAAAGAAAAAGATAACATAAGGAAAAGGCACAGGTGGTGGAAGAAGAAAAAATAGGGACCGATGGGCAGTAGGCCACTAATGGCGATGGCTGGTGAGTAGTAGACAACAGTGAAGATGGGCAGTAGGCGAGGAGCAATGGGTGGATGGCAAAGGTGATGAAATTCTAGTGGAGGAGGTGGGTTGGAACTCTTTTCCTTTTCTTTTGATAAAAAAGTGGAGTGCATTATTTTTACGCACTTGGACATTGAATTTGGACTTTGGAATTCCATTTGAAGTAATTGGATAGTTTGTTGAAATGGAGAAAAATGAATATATTTATATTAAATAGAATAGTAAATAATTTTTTTTATTAAGGGTGTTTTAGTCTTTTAATATTCATCCCAATATTAGCATCCATCAAAATAAACAATCAATACCATTATTCACTTTTATCATTCATATTGCCTCACAAAGTAAATATAATTTAAAAAGTACAAGCTTATCCTAATTTCACTCTTCATCCCTTATTTTATCTCACCACTCTACATCCCATATTACCAAGCAAACATACCCTTAGTTGATTATATCTTGGATGAATTAGCTAGTGCCACAATTTTTTAAAAACTTGATCTAAGGGCAAGCTATCAACAAATAAAGCCATTTGGACTCACTACTATCGCAGCTACCTTTGAGTCATTTGTGAACTATCTTTAGGGATCAATTAGGGGATTTTGTCCTAGTCTTTTTTTATGATATACTACTATGTAGAAAGTTATTAGAATAGCATGGCGAACATCTAAAAACTATGTTTGAAAAATAATTTAGCATTAGCTTTTTGCTAAGCTTTCTAATTGTTCTTTAGGCTACAAAAAATTTGATTATCTAGGACACATCACCCACAGTGTAAAATAGGCCTGAAAAAATCAAGGCAATTGTAGAGTGGGCAGTCCCCAAGAGTGTGAAAGCCTTAAGGGGGTATTTAGGGTTGACAAGATACTATAGAAAATTCATCAGGCACTATGGCATCACTATAAAACCACAAACTATTCTCACTAAAAAGGGCCAAACTCAACAAACTTTTTTCACACTTAAAACTACCATGACCTAAGCTCCAAATTCCAAACTTCAAAAAAACTTTTACCATAGAGATTAATCCTTACTATGCGGGGCTTAAAGATGGGCTTTCATAAGATAAACATCCTATTGCCTATATTAGCAAAGCTCTTGGAACCAAAGCCTTGAAAATGTTAATATATGAGAAAGAATTAGTGGTTGTCATCTTTGCTGTAGAAAAGTAGAGACCATACCTCTTGCACAAACATTTCATCACTAAAACTGACCAAAGAAGCTTGAAATACCTCATTGAGCGAAACATATCCACTCCTTTACAACATAAATACCATACCAAACTTGGGGATTCATTCCACTATTGAATACAAAAAAAGGGTTGAGAGAAATGGTTGAGACAAAGCTGTTGATGATTTATCTAAAAGAGGTATAGAGGAAGGACAATGTCAAGCTCTTACCATTCTAAAACCTTTATGGATGGATGAGCCTAAGAGCAGTTATGATGGAGATACATTTGCTCAAGAAGTGGTGATTGACAACATTTTATATCTATCAATCTCTCTCTTTATACCTGGTGATTGACAACATTTTATATCTATCAATCTCTCTCTTTATACCTATCATGATGGAGACATCAAATTCAAAGGAAACTGTATGTTGGAAGCACTATTGTTCCCAAGCAAAAGTTGTCCACTTTATGCATTCTTCCAATATTAGGGGCTATTATAGAGTCCAAGGCACTTTGCGAAGTCCTAAAACAATTTTCTCCTGGCTAGGAATGCATGACTTGGTAAATGCAATGGTCACTTAATTTCACACTTGTTAGACTAGCAAACAACAAAACATTAAAACACCGAGATTACTACAAACCTTGCTAGCACCTAAGCAAGCATGTAACCATCTAACTATAGATTTCATAAAGTAATTGCCTAGCTCAAAAGGAAAAGATGTAATCAGGATGGTTGTGGATCGGTTCACTAAATATGCCCATTTCTTTGCTCTTTCCCATGTTTTCACTACCATAGATATAACACATACTTCTTTGATAATATTTATAACTTTCATGAGTTACTTTGCAGCATCACTACCTATCAATACAAAATATTCATCAATCATTTTTAGCAGGAATTACTATCTTGACTAGGCATACAACAGTAGTTGAGCATAACCTACCACCCACAAACAGATGGCAAACAAAAAGAGTGAACCAATATTAGAGACTTATTTGCATTACATGTGTGGGACTACTCAAAAGAAACTGTTAAAGTGGTTAGCTATAACTTAACACTAGTACAACATAAATTATCACAGAAGCATAGTCGTGAACCCATTCAAAGCACTTTGTGGGTTCAAACCTACTTATTTAATAATGGATCCCCACAAATCAGACTCAGTTATAGGTGTTGAACAGGTTATGAAAAAGAGATAGCTAGTTATATAACATCTCAAGAAACACTTAAACAAAGCCCAAGAATGCATGAAATAGATAGTTAACAAGAACAAGTCTGAAGTTAAGTTCCAAGTAGGGGATTGGGTTTGCCTTAAATGGAGGCCTTACAAATAGTTGTCCATAAGGAAAAACAAGGTCTGGATTGAGTCCAAAGTATGCTAAGCCTTTCCAAGTAATCGAAGGAATTAGGGAGGTTGCATACAAATTTCAGCTCCTTGAAGAAGCTAAAATACATCTAGTAGTCTATGTTCCAATGCTCAAGATGTAGGTTGGGAATAGTAGTCATGTCTTCAGTTCTTTGCCTCCCTTTGATGATGATGGAGGGTTTCTGTAGCTACCAAAGAAGATTTTTGCCATACGACTTATTATGCAAAAGAATGCATTGGTGCTACAATCAAGTGGGCACACTTACCTAAAGATGAGGCTACCAGGGCAATTACTATGCCATCAGTGAAAATTTTTCATAGCTAACATCTTAAGGACAAGAAAAAATTGGGGGCTACATTGTGACATTAGGCCATGAAAATGCATTTCTTTCTTTTTTTTCTTTCTTTCTTTCTTTCTTTCTTTCTTCTTCTTCTTCTTCTTCTTCTTCTTCTTCTTCTTCCTCCTCCTCCTCCTCCTCCTCATTTTGTTGCTTTACTTAAATCAAAATTTGCTTGCTTGCTCCTAACACTTCCTTGTTTGGTTTAGACATGTACCCTACAAATATTCTTTTTGGTGTTAGTATGAATAAAAAAAGGTTTATTTATTTCATATAAATAGAAATATTACTTGTATGCTTGAGGTGTGCATCTTCGATTACTTGATTGAGAGTCTTCCTATAACCAACAACGGTCTAAGGGCACTTCATCTATTTTTCATTCTAAACAAAGATTCTAGCATCACTATATTCTTCCTTCTATGCTTTACAAGAATTTGGAATCTAGGTTTTAATTTGTGTGCCTTGGCAATATCATTCCATCCATTTAGTATTTTTCCCACTACTAATAATGCTGGCTAAGATCTATTACCATACCATATAAATATTTTAGTATCCACATAATATCCCAAATATGTTGTTAAAGCATGTGGTAATCCTACATAAAGAAAAGCAAATGGCATAACAATACACAACATTATTTTTGAGATATTCATAAAAATTATAACAACATAAGAACATTGATTACCACGTGATAGTTGTGATGGCGATGCAACAAATATGAGTTCATCCTTAAAAAGGATAATAAATAAGATATAAATTATTCATCGTAAAATAAATTAAATTTTTAAAAAAATTGAATTGCATAACATAAAGGAAAAATAATTATTCTATTTATTTGAATATTCTCTTGTATCCTTGGTAGTTTCTAAGAAAAAGTATTGAAAATCATTGAATTTAAATAAGTGAAAAAATAACGTGTATATATTTGCATAAAAAAATTTAAATAAAAAAGAATACAATTACGTGACACAAGATACATCTTTACTAATCAGAGCTCGATTGATCAGTCTCTATTGGTTTTTCTCCAGAATTTTTTGAAATGTTAGTTCGAAAAAGAAAAATAAAATATGAATAGAATATTTTGTTAAGAAAATCATAAAATATAAATATTAAGAATTATATGTGAAGTTAATATCCAGTAATAGACCTCCAGGTAAGCCGTGTAGAAATATTTTATCCAATCAATCCTCTACTTGTTTCGTTTCCTTCCATGTTTGAAATTCGTCAAAGTTGCATAGCTTTTTTAAAGGTCATTCCATAATATGGCGGCAGTGAAGCTATGATGACATGGCGTCTTTATTGGTCCCACAACTGTTAGAATTATGTCTATGTCTACGGTTTTTAAATAGTATTTCATTTTCGTGAACTATTTTTTTTCTTTTGGCACTTCAACATTCTTGCATAGGGCTGTCCCGATAGCATGCAGCATTTTTTTCTGCAAATTTGGACAGTATTTGGCTAAATTTATTTTAAATATTTTATAAATTTTTATATTTTATAAGATATTTTTTGAGGTTATAAGATGTTAGATCTCATTTTTAAAATAAGAGAGTGTCTGGGTGAGCTTTTAAGCTCCTTAAAATAACTTATAAGATGTTTAAAAGCTTATAAGTTGATAAAAAGTGTTTGGTAATTTTTTTCAGAAAATAGTTTTTAAAATCCTAAAATAGGATGTTGTGAGCATATAAACTCTTTTAAAAAAATTAAGGAGATCATAATTTATTTTTAAGATTTTAACAAGCTCTATTATTTTTAATCATTTTAATTACAGATTTGTCATTATTAACATCTTATAAGCTCCAAAATTTTATTTTATCCAAATACTTCAGCAACTTATTTTAAAAATAAGATCTAACATCTTATAAGCTCCAAAAACATCTTACAAGATGTAGGAGCTTATAAGATGTTTAAAAAGTTTAACCAAACCTCCTCTTGATTTACATTGATTTAGTTATCTTTACTGGTTATCTAAAAGCATATTATACAATTTGATGTAGAAATAGCACAAAAAAGAAACAAATTATTTATAATGAGTTCTTAGAACTTCTCTTCTAGCAATAGTTCAATGCATTAACAAAGCATGGCCAACAAATTTATATCATATATTCCTGAATTATTTTCATCAAACAACCAGCAAAGGAGCACGAACAAATTGTTTCAAATGTATCATTATGCGAACTACTGAAGAAAATAGAACAACATAGAATAATTATTTGCTAACTTTCGGCTGCAAATAAGCTAAATATAAATTAATCAATATAAATCTAAGATAGTGCAAAATTCACATCAAATATACATACAGAAATAAATCAGACACATGAAACTCTTTTCCACAAAAATATTTACATGGAATTGTAAAATTATATAAATGTTACATTTTTTTTCATCAGTTAATAAAAAATCAAAAAACTAAAAAATAGTTAGTGTCCTTGGAATACAAAAAACAAAGATAAATTAATTATAAAAAAATTCCATCAGATTAATTTAAATGATTTGTAAGCTTGCCTACAAACATATGTGTTAGAATATATTTTGGGTAAATATTTTTGACAAAATATTCACCAAATATTCTATTTTTTTACTACAAATTGCAAAAATTTGGAAAATATAGATAGTCTGTCAAGATCAGTGATTTGAAATATTTTAAAAGTACATATTGAACAGCTATTTAGAATTTTCTACATTCTTATCTACCACATTTGCTGCATACAAAAGGTTTTCTTTTCTATTGGTCATATATATCTGTAGGAAGTCCGATAATATGAAAATAGAATATCTAAAAAATTACTTAGATGTGAAATCTTGACATAATAGTTGACAATCGACGCCAGAACCCAGTGAATAGCAAATTGGAAGAAAGTAATTTTTTTTCTTCTCGTTGGAATGGTCTTGTTAAGAATGTTTTGTCAAAAAATGCACCATGGTCTAATTCACATCAAAAGCTAGTTCAAGAGATGAGCATTACCTAAGGTCATATATAAAGATCATAACTTATATATTTTATCGATATAGGATACTAATACACACCGCACATGCCCAGAAATAAAATTTAGAGCATAAGATGACATGAAATAGATGGTTCAGCAACATTAGATAACCCGACATTGGGAATAAGTGGCTCTAATATCATGTCAAAAAATAGGCATTAGGCCCAACTCACTCTCAAAAACTTGCTTAAGAGTTGAGGATTGCATAATATTATATATAAAATCCACAACTTATTTCTTTCATCGATGTATGATACCAATGTATTTTCTCTTCTCCTTTTTCTCTTGCTTTTGTAACTGAAAAAAACCGACGTGCCTCATACTCTTGAGTGTATTTTTAAGTTTCCCATCTCCCTCTCTCTCTCTCTTTCTCTCTCATTTAAGTGTATATATAGTTATATTTATTCATTAGTTCCTAACATGATAAAAAAAAAGAAAAAAAATGTGATGGCTTTTGAAGTCGAGATTAAAAATAAATTAACATGCCTAAAATTTTGTTGGTAGTGCAAGGAAATTTGTTTGATAAATGCATAAGCCCATCAATCCCATTTTCGGAATGGGCTTGCACACAAAAAATTGAATTTGTTTCAAAGAAAATCATTATAAATTTAAAGTGATCGAATTTGGGGTGTATCCAACACCTACTATCCGACCCGAACCCAATCAATCCAAAACAATAAGACTTGTAAGCCCACTCTTACCTATTACTTATCAGCACCTATTCCTTAATAGCACCCCAAAGCCTGCTCAAAATGGAAGGGTTTCGCGCCGGGTTAGTGCAAGCAGCAAACCATTGCAATTCCGAGTGGCCCAAAAACTCATAATACCATTAATGAATGGATGATCATGGTTTTGTTTTATATAAACTCTGAACGAATCCAATCGCCCCCAAATAATTAATGCTCTTTCAGCCTTAATGCTAGAAATCCATCCAACCTATTGACAAAAGTGAGTTGAGGATTAGGGCTAAAAATCGGTCAAATTCGTATCAAGTCAGTATTATTTAAATTTGAATTTGAACAATTTGGATTTGAATCCGGCTCAACGTCCTATAGCATTTGTATTAGTAATAACATATTGGAGTTCAATGGATATCCCAAATATGATAAAACAATGCAGTCCAATTTAATATTTTTCTTTCTTTTCTTTTATATTGTGTGAAAATATTATATTTACAACGTATTTAATTAGTGACAAATTTAAAATTTTGACAGCTTTTTATCATATATTGGCCCATAAATTAATATTTGAGTAATAAGTGCTTATTTCATATTATATATTGGTTCATAAATAAACCATTATATATTACTACATTTCACATTGTACTTTTCTATTTTACCCTTTTCTTGAGTACCTCTCTTATTTTGGATTGAGGTACATTAATATAAATATTAAACCAACATAACACATTGATTACTTTTAAAAAATTTTAGTAACATACCAACATTATATATAATAGTATTAATTTAATAAAGAATATTAAAATCTTTATTCTATTTTTCATCGAATCACTTAATTTTATATCCTAATCACTAACTAAAGTTATGAATATTTGTAATTGAACCTAATATATTGAATATTTTAATCAATTATAATTTTAAAACTCAAATGATTCAAATTAAATTTGAATTGAAATTCAATTCAATGACATTTCTATTGAAGATAATTAAATTCAAAAAGGTAAAACCATGCAGGGAAATTTCATATTCAATTCACTAAGGACTATGGATATTTATAATTGGATTTAATTCATTGAATATTTCAATCAATTAAAATTTTATATTTAAATAATTTAAATCAAATTTGAATTGAAATCCAAATCATTGACATTCCTACTGAGGATAATTAAATTGAAAAAGGCAAGACCAATGATACCACCAGACTAGTTCTGCTCCCGCTACATAAGCTAACCTGGCAAGTTGAAGGTAAAGCTAACTGGGTAAGTTGAAGGTGAAGCTAACCTAGCAAAGTTGGCCTGCTCTAAAGGTAAAACAGGTTTGCCTCAGAGGCAAAGATGAGCGGTAGATGTGCTATTCCACAACCCTCCCCCCCCCTCCCAACCCCCTAATTTTTGGGAATACCATATCTCTGTGTAATCCCTAATTTTTAGGAATTTAAAATGATAATGGTAAAGAGAAAGGAAATAGATATAATTGAATCGTAGATTTGTTACCGAAATCTGAGATATGCTTCTGTCGAAAAATAATATCACATAAAAGTACGATAAATTTTATTTCTTTAACACAAGCACACACAAAAGCAGTTCAATAATTCACTCTATTTTCAACAAAAATTGAGAATTGATTTAAGCATTTGAGGGTTTTGGCTAAAAATATTTCCTGCACCCTCAACCAACTCAATTTTGTAGAATTATCAAATGTGCATGAGGGTTTGTCTCGTGTTGACTCATTGTGCAAGTAAAATATTTATATCAATTGGCGTCGTCTGTGGAAAATTATTTGAGTTTAAGGCATGAGGGAAAATATGGCAAATCAAGACGTATATAGTGGACTAGATGATGATGCTCAATCTATTCCCCAAGTCTAGGACGTCCTAACAGCAAAGTCGCAATTTTAATCTAGCTCAGTTTAAGATAAAATAATTTGTGAATTTAGTAGCTGTCATTGTTGATGCTGTGTTGGCCAATCATGAGCTTATTCATCAAGCAACGTAAGTTCTAGGAACAATGTCTCAATCCTCATGAGCTACGAGACAAACACACCCAAATCCAATTCCAAGAGTGGACCTGATGTTGCCTAATCCTTAAGAATTAGGAGATTTGGAACAAAAGGATTCTCTTTCTATTTAGCAAGTCAATCAGATGGTAGGATAATAGGATTTGCCTTCAAAAGTAGCCAGGATCAGGCATGAGATAGAGGAAATGCATAGGGCTCTTGCTGGAAGGCACGCCATCAAATGGAAAGGGGTTGTTTTTAGTGAAGAGATCATGGCTGAGCTAATTCCATTGAACGTTCGCACTATGAACGTATCATATTACTCAAGATTATCAGATCCCGCTACACATCTTTGCAATTTTGAACACTCTGTGTTACTATATTAATATATTGAGGGTCTCAAGTGCAGTGTGCTTGTCAACACTTTTGCAGGTGCTTCCCAGAAGTGGTTTAGTCAGTACCAACTTAGCTAGATGTTTCTCCATCAATTCGCTAACAGCAAGCAGTATCAAAAGATATCACTCAGCCTATTTAACATACATCAAGAAGAAGGGGAATTTTTGCATAGCAATAATAAGAGATTCATTATTGAGGCCCTAGAAGTACCAACCACCTCAAATGAGATGTTGGCAAATGCCTTCACCAAGGGATTGAAGAAGGGACCATTCTTTGACAATTTGGTTAAGAAAACTATCTTGGATTTTGATGATTTACTATTGAGAGCAGAAAAATACATCAATTTGGAAGAGGCAAGTGCATACAAAGATTTGGTGGAGAAATGTAAAGATTGCAAGGATGATCAGTCAGTGACTAAGAAACCTCGAGTGAAGGAGAAAGATAAGGAAAAAGGAAAAGTTGTTCCTTTCTCCCGAAGTTGAAAAAGTTTTTTATTGATGCTTATGCTTGTTTAATTTATATCTTTCATTTCTTAGACTCATGATTTTTTAAATAATTAATTCTATTATGTGATCAATAATTTACGTTCTTAAGAATAATGGATATCTAGCGCGTATGTATGAAAGATAAGGGTGTGAAGGTAAAGATTCGAATTAAAAGAAGTCTATTGAGACTCAGTATGATCTTGAAGTCTATTTATTGATCAATTTTGCAACTTTAGGATGCTTTTACTCTTTCACTTCCTAAGGTATTTCGACGGATAGAAGGTGGCGGTGATGAGTGAAGATGTAAGCGGACTGCTGAAAAAATTTGTTTGCATCATTCATTCTCTTTTTCAAATGGCTTGCGTGTTGAAATTTGATAGCGTTTCTATTTATTAAATGCGAAGTGAAGACCTGTTATTGAGCATCAATTCGAGCTCCGGCTTTGCAGAATTTAGATTTCAACTGAATTTGAGTTTGGGGGCTCTAGCTAATATGGCTTCGCTTAATTATCGCAACATCAAACAAGGCAAAAGCAAAGGAAATATCTCGATTATTTGGCCCAACCAAACCAAAAAAAATAGAAGAATACATAAAAGAAAAATATTAAGCATAATTCGATATCAATCTATATACATATACATATATATATATATATGACGGATTTAAAGACATGCCAGGACAAGACCAATGCGCGGAACAAGCACTCTTAAAGAGAACAATACAATAAAAAATTGCCTGTTGCATTCAAAAAGGATTAGTCATTGCTGAAAGGAAATTTATTAACTCTCTCCTAATTAACTTGATAAGTACGATAATTGACTTCCCGAATAAAGTTTCTGGCTTTATTTAGGATAGTCTGATTGCTTCCGGAACCGAAAACCAAAAAACAAAAACATCTACCGGTTTTATGCGTGCGCTTCATTTGATTGGGGAAACATAACCCAATTGGTTGCGATCTGGTAATTTGGTCGTACAATTTCAAAGTTTTGGTCCATCTCTATTTTAAATCTAATATGATTGACAATTAAACAAATTACTGATTAAAATTAAATTATTCGTCTGACATTGGTTCAATATTAAATAGTTTGCCATTAGATTTATGAGCGTTTTTCATGCTTTGCTAACTACATATTTTTCTTTGACACTGTATCATCCAAACTACATTTTTTTTTTTTTTTCGCCTTGTCATGTACAAACAAGTTCTACTGAGATATCATATAAAGTATCATCACCTCAATGATCAATGGCTATAGTGAACTCTCTAGATTTTGTGGGCATAATACTCATCTCTTTCGAGTAACCTTATTAAATCGCAACATGTGATGAATTTTTTTCAATATACTTTCATGTTTATCTCCCATAATAATTAAAATTGAAAAAGATAGACTTTTTAATGAATTGATGAATAATATCTTTAAAAAAGACTCAAGGCACTCTTGCGATGTAATATCATAAAATATTTTATCAAAATCTAAACATAACGTACAATGTCGATAATAAAAAAAAGTAATTAACAAAATATGAAAATATGAGTAGCTCAAATGAATATATATATATATATATATTTATCCCATAAAAAATTCGGAATTTTTTAAAGATTGCATATGATGCCTTTTGTGTTTTGCAAAAGCTGGAAAAGAATAACCAAAAAATTCACCTCAGGCCACCGATGGGACTTGGATATAAAATCTTTTGAAATAATTGTTCAAATGCTAAATTGAGTGGCCTTGGATATAGTGATATAAATTTTATCAATGAATGTGAGGTTGGGATTTGAACGACACTCAATACGCATCATGAGTATAAATTATAAAAACCAAAAAATCACCCTGTTGTGACTTCTTTATTTCTTTTTTCTTTTTCTTTTTCTTGGTGCGAAGTATATGTCAAGTGTATCGCTCTGCTTAGGTTCTATGAACCGACCAGGTCAAGTTTCATTTCCGCCTCTGTAACTTATTGTATTGCTTCATACATACCTAACATCATCATATATCGATTAATTAACGAGTACAGTATAGAAAGGAAAAGGACAATTATGATTTATTATATCTGATGTCGCATTTGTGGTTCAACTATTTTTCTTAAACAAGTAAACAACAAAAAGTATTCACAGCGATTCACTATTAAAAAAAAATATGATTTAGTGAAAATAAGGTAAAAATTATTATAAATGATAATTTAAGTGTCAATAATTTTTATTCTTAATAAATAATGATTTCACAATTTTAACTATAACAAAAGTTGTTTTTTATTTCTTTTCAAATGATTATTACACACAACTAACAAGCATGTATGTACAGTTCTAGCAAAATTATCGCCGTATATATATGTCATTAGAAAATATTTTCTTATGTTTGTATCACTTATTATAAATTGAGACAAACATTAATCTTATTAGTATTAATTTGTAGTGAGAGTTTAAGTATAAATTTCACACATAACGTATGACTTTAAAATTTTAAATTTATTTAAGGGACTATAATGTGCATATATATAAAATAAAAAATATAAATTTGTGATAATCATTAATTAGTGCAACAAAATAAAATTATTATTGCTTTTACTATCATTAAAACTTTTTGTACAAACAAGTCATGAAGAAGCCATTACGTTATGATGATATCTGCAAATAACGCGAATTTAAACAATTGTTATACGAGTTTCTATGAACCGACCAGGCCAAGTTTCAATTGATATGATTGAGTTCAATATAACTTACTATATATTTTCATACATACCTAACATCACATGTCGATCAAAATTTTCTACAAGCTAGAATATGGAAACTAAACCCTAGTATGATATATGCATTGTTTATTTTCTAAAAAAAGTGATTAATACCAATACATTAGCAAACAATATATAAGTGTCAATCATCAATTAATAAATTAAAAATTGAAATTATCAACAACTAGATACTAAAATAGTTGACAAATATTTACACTGATTGAAAATAAACCCAAACCTTAAGGCAATGCTTGATTATTTTTTTTTATTTTTAATATGTGTTTTGGGAGAATAAATGCTGAAAGTGAGATTGCAGAATGTGAAAGTTGTGTTGAGGAATGTAATAGATTTTTTGTTATAATGTTTTGAAAAATAATTAAAAATTTATTTTGAAGAGTTTTGATATATTTATTTATTTATTTATTTATTTAATTTTTTGGGGGAGAAGGGAACATTGTTTATGTAGCAATTAAATCAATACTTTTTATTGAATTTTTGGGATAAAAATAGAATTGAGTAATTTTTTTATTATAAGAATAATAATAAAATATATATGATATGTATATTAAAAAATGGGGAAGTTTTGGAGATAATGAATGATAGGAATGAGTATTTTAGGAAAACATATTTTAATATTTTTGAGGGAAAATTGTTTTGGGGATGTATTTATGAACAACAAGAAGTATTAACAGCAATTAATAAGAAATTCATACGTAAAGAATGGCCATTATTACATTTGATCCAGCAACAATTAAAAACGTTAATGTCTAAAAATTTCTAATAACTTATTTATTAAATCAAATAATGGTAAAAAAAACTATACTGTTCTATGTAATGAAGTAGAACTAATTAATTGACGTACATGTTGCAAATAATTGTCTTGCTCTTATTCCTAATAATGGACCACACGATTGAATTAAACTTTAATGATTTTGATGTTCATGGGATGTATTAAACTTTAATAATTTCCACGCTCGTAGGGACGTAAATAAATATTCAAAAATTTATTTATCATTCACATCCATATTTGTTTATCATTCACATCCATATTCATTTATATACAATATTAACCGCATTCATTTAAAGTAAATATTATCCATATTTGATTATATATGGATACAGACATGATAAATGTATATTCAATCCATTTAATATATATATATATATATATATATATATGCTCTGAATGTATACTCATTGAATATATCTATTTACATATTCGATTTTTCATAACTTAATTATATCCATCATTCATATCTGATGAATAATATTTAAAAAATATTACCATGTGTAATATACTCTAATTTTTTATTTATTTTAAATATAATAGATTATTTTTAAAAAATTATTTTATATAATATTTTTCAATAAAAGTCTCATAATCCATGTATGTACATACATAAATGATAATTGAAGAATTGAGAAGAAAAAATGATAACAATCTTTAAAAAATGTTAGTACTATTGAGGAAAAATTGAAGAATGAAGTTAATAAAAATAAATTTTCATTGGTTGACTTTAAAATTAATATGCTTAAATGTGATTATTAATATTAATTAGTGCTAATTATTAATTGTATAATTAATTATTAATTAGAAATTGTGTTATTTGTTTGATTACTTCCTTTTAATGAACTTGTATATTTCCTTTTATTAATTAAAAAATATCCATTTGTTATAAGTTAATGGATTTACATATTCGGATATTCGTAATTAAATGTCCAAATAATTATCAACAAATATAAATATTCAAAAACTAATATTTGAAATTGAATACGAATAATTTCAATCGAATATGGATACATATGAATAATTGTAATTGAATATGGATATATTTAAATTTGGTTAATATCTGACGAATACGAATTCAATTATCATTGTATAAATATCTGTTAAATCTGTATCCATATCTACATATCTGTAAAGTAAACGAATACAAATATGAAACAATGTATTCAATCCATTTAATATCCATCTGTACTTCTAAATATTCGTGTCATTAATAAATCTTTTATTTCCACTATACTATGCCTGAGATCAAACCAATGCTTTGACAAAGACTTTCTCTGTGGTTCATCCTCAAAACTTATTCAGTTTATGAAAAATCATAAATTCAAAATTTTTAGATAAAATAACATATGCATAACATTTAATTGTTAGCAATACAATATATCCTTGATGTAATGTTTAGATTAAGGAAATTAGAGAGCAAGAAAAAAAATATAAAAATACAAAAACTAAAACATAAAATTACACAAGTTGAAACATGAAAAAAGTTTTTCTTATCATTTTTCTTATTAAAGTTAAAGATTCAAATATAAAGTAAAAAAATCCTTCTACTCAGAACAACTATTGCTAAAATCTCCCGCTTAGAATAAATTCCTCAATTAAAGGAAAGAAAATATTTATATTTTGAGAGGACAAGACATTTTTATTTGTGGTAAGGATGTGTTTTTTTTTTATTTGTTAAAACAATTATATCATTTGGGCAAAATGTATTTTGCCCCTTTGTAAAGAGCCTAATTGAAAGCTCTTTGTATTTTTTTAATTTGCATATATCTCCTTGTATTTATGAAAAAGCTACACTCTCTCCCCAATTCATTTAAACGTTTTTCAAATTTATCAAATGACTAAATTGTCCTCCTTTATATTGAAAGGCAAGGCTTTCATTTTTTTTCCAATTGACTATTCTAAAGTGGTTCCTCAACACAAAGAAAAACCCTAAGCTTCAATCATCCTCAAATCTAAACCCTAATCCGACTTTACTTCTGCGCATTTGATGATTTTAGAATATTCTGTTCATAAGCAAAGTATATATCCAATTATTTTTGCACACTAAAACTAGCAGAGTTGAACCCGACTTGGTTGTCAAGGTAATACTGTTCTTCCCATTTCATACTACATTTTTTATTTTGTTTATAAAATGTATTTTCATTATTGTCTTTGATTATATTAGTTTGAATAATTGTTGTTATGTTTTTAAAATGGCTTTTTCATTGCTATTTCTAATTGAATTTGTAGGTTTGTTTACCTCAAATATCTGCACTTCTGATTTGTCATTTGAGTAACTGAAAAGGCAAACAAAGTTTTAATCCCTTATTTCTTTTTCACTGAGCTGCAACTTTTAATCATCTTAAGCATTCTTCCTAAGTCCAAAAATAGAACTCGAGATTTGCCATCTGTCCCAAAAGTCAAAACCAAAAATAAAATCCAACACCTTTTAACAACACCATTCCTTGAGAAAAAATGAGAATGCTGCAGATTATTCTGTGTCTTTTTATTTTTGCTTTGCTTTGTTTTGAAATTCAATGTATGAATTATTAAACCTATTCTATTTTGTTTGTAGATTAATAGAGGACTCAAATTTCTTTGAAATATGGGTTGGTGGGAGGTTTGCAAGAACAGGACATGATGTCCAATACAATGGAAGACAGAAACATGAAATTAAGTTAGCAAATCTAAGAATAGAAGACTTGGTAATGTCTTCATTGTATTGGTTGTATGAGTTGTGTAGAGGGGAAGAGATCAATGTGTGCTTCTACTATAAAGTGCCAAGATTGTCACTTGAGATGGGTACAATATTAGTTTGGGATGATACAAGTATAGAAGATATGAAACATGCTTTGAGAAATGAATGTGTCCTGACATTGAATGTAAAAGAAACAAAAGATCCAACATGAATTATTGACACACAGGGCAATATAGTTTACAATCAACAAACATTAAACAAGTTGGATGACAAACAAATGAATGATTTGATAAAAGGCATTGACTTTAATGATGATGATCTAGTGGGAATAGATATTAGAGCTAAAGAAATTGGGTTAAATGAAATGAGAATAGATATCATAACATATATAAAAGTTGATGAGATTGGAACAGATATGGGAACACATGTGGAGGAACAATTAGTATAAATGGAGCCACATGCCCTAAATGATGAAGTGGTGGATGATGAAGTTGTGCTGGATATGCCACATGCACTGAATAATAAAGCAACAGATAGAGCAGCTATAATGGATGATGAAGCACTGGATGGAGCAGCTACTACAGAAATGCACGTGATGACTTATTTGTAGATAAACAAATAAGCAAGGCTAATCTCATAGACAAACTAAACAGAATTAACAAGAAAATTGTGAAGATAGGAAAAAAGAAAAGAGGTTCCCTTGAAAGAGGTAGAATAGCTCGAGTAGCAAATCGACATAGGAACAACTACTTCATAAACCCTGCCATCTTTACTAAAAGCTAGAGAAAATGGGTTTGAAGAATTATGATCTAAAGATTGGGATAAATTACATAGGTGCAAAGAGTTTAGTGAAGTGCTTAAAGAGTGGAGTGTAAGGTAAGGGTATGAGTTGTTGTTTTTGAAAAATGAAGCTAATAGGATCACTGCTTTTTGCAAAGAAGAAACATGTGACTGGAGGATTCATGCTTCTATAATCCTTAATAAGCTTACTTTTCAAATAATGACATTGAGAGGTAAGCATAATTGTGCAAAGAAATGTAAAAAAAGCCTTGCTAATTACAAATATCTTTCAAAGAGAATGGAGAATACAATCAAGGTTAACTCTAATATTGGAATTCAGAAGTTACAAAAAAAAATCTAAAGAAAGTACAGTCTAAGCACAAGTTACTGGAAAATGTCAAGGGCAAAGAAATCAGCCATGGAGAGAACCAAGGGAAGTGAAAGCATAGAGTATGAGTTATTGTGGGATGATTGTGAAATCATGACAGAAAAAAAATCTAGGAAGCAAAATATTATTGAGGAGACAAAAAGGTTTAACCTTGCAACATTTGACAAAATGTACTATAGTTTAGATGCTATGAAGAGAGGGCTCTCTAGCAAGATGTAGAACTATTATAGGACTTGATGGTTATTTTTCGAAGATAGTGCATGGTGGACAGTTATTAGCTACAATAGGAAGGGATGGGAATGACAATATGTGGCCTATAGCTATAGCTATTGTAAGAGTAGAAAACAACAAAACATGGACTTGGTTTCTAAGTGAATTGTTGCTTGATCAGCCCGAGTTCCTAACACGGGCTCTATGTTGAGCATTTATATGCAAATTTCAACTATAAGTTCGGTAAATAAGAATTAAAAAAAGCATTCTGGAAGTCTACATGCATAGGAAATAAAAATGAGCATTAGAGAATGATGAAAAAAATAGAGGAGCTTGACCTAAAGTTTGATGAGTCATATGAGACAGCTACTGAGTGGCTTAGAAATATTCTAGCCAAACATTGGGCCAGATCTTATTTCACCAGTAAGTGCCACTCAAATATTCTTGTCAATGACCTGTGTGAATCATTCAATAGTTACATGTTAGAGGCTAGAGACAAGCCTATCATTTCTATCTTTGAATGCAGAAAGGGAAAACTAACTACAAGGATACAAACCAAAATGGAAGGGACAGAGAGGTATGAGGGTACAGTATGCCCTAACATTTAAAGGAAGTTGGATAAAACCCACAAGCAATCTAGGTTTTGTTTTCCAAGGTAATATGGGAAAAATAAGTTTGAAGTGGAATATGGTACATCAACTTGATATATAGTTGACTTGGATAGTAGGACATGTATATGTGGGATATTCTAGCTAATTGGCTATCCTTGTTGCCATGCTTATGTTGACATTTGTGAGAGAAAATAGAAAATCAAAGACTATGTGGATCATTATTTCAAGAAGGATGTATACCTAGGACTTTATTCACATATGATCCATGTAGTTCCAAGCTCAAGTGACTACATCAAAACTAGATATGAACATTTGAAGGCCCCAAACTATACAAGGAAGAAGGTTGGACCTAAAAAAATAAGGAAGAAAGCTGCAAATGAAATGAATCCAAGATAAGCTTCAACTAGGAAAGGGCTTCTACACTATTGTCAAAATTGTTAACAAACTAGCATAATAGAGGAATTTGCAAGTATCCAACACATCTTAGATCCAAATACTTTACAGTGTTGGCATTTATTAAGTCGAAGCAAGTCATTATTAACTTTTAATTTTTCAAAACTAACCTTTTATTTTATATTACTGCACGGTGACAAATTTGGAGAGGCACCATAGTCATTACATCCCCAATCAACTACACGAAGACCAAATCAGGTTGGAAACTTCACAACTGCAAAGAGGAATATTGTTGTAAAAGTAAATTTACTGTTATTTACTTTATTTTTTGAATCTTAGATAATATAGATCTAACTCTCTTCTATTATGCAGACCAAGATTAAGGCTGCAAGGAAAAGAATAAATTCAAGAAATGTTCTAGCACCACAACCAACAAAAACTAACAATCAAGCTTCAGCAATGCATTCAAGTTTAGCTTCTTCAAACAATCTAACTTAAATAGTATTTAATGCTGCTACACCTACTAATACTAGGGTAAGCTCTTAGATTTATTTACATATGATACTAAATCTAAGTGTACACATCTAATAAACTGATTTTATTCTCTAATTTACAAATTAGAGATTGGACTTGTACAAAGAAACAAAGGGAGAATATACCAAGGACCTAGAAATGAAGAATTGTCGAGAAAGAAGAAAGCTAAAACTTCAACGACCAGTGGAGCACCTGTACAAATAGTGGAGAAAGGGAAAGAGAGAGCTATAAGAGCCCTAAGAGTAAGAAAGCCTCAGATTTCAAAGGTGTTGCAAAATTTAAAAGAAAGATCAAAATGAAGAGCTGGGGCTAGGTGTAGTGAAGGATTTGTTTCTCTTGTGCAAGTTGTTGATGCTTTTTAATACTTTATTGGTACTTGAATATGTCTGCTAACTAGCTAGTGCTGTCTCTTTTCAATATACAAGTATTGGTTTTGAGTGGTCTTTCTTTTGAATATACAAATGGTTGGTTTAGATAATAGTTTTGTAGGTTTGGTACTGTTAAAGTTGTCTTTTAAGGCACAAATTGTAGGGCCATCTTGTTGCCATATATTAATTTATCACTTTACCATATTATTGTTCATTGTTTAGTTCTATCATGATATTCTCTCAATACTGCTTTTTGTTTGTTTGGCATTGTGTGAAACATCCTATCTATTGTATCCCAATCACTCTCATTTCATGGTCAAACTTCTAATTAAGAATTGATTTGAAAAGCAACTATCATCAACCCCTAAATAATGTCAATTTAACATCCAAGCAAAAGTTTCTTATGAATGAAATAATTAAAACTCATGCTAGTTGCATCTTTGTTTTTGTTAATAGCCTAAGCTGCAGTAATACCTCCACAAAATATAGGGATTTTTCAGCCCATTAAGCTCTTTATAGGGCTATAAAATGCAATCAAAATAGGTCAAATGGTTGACGTTTCTTTTTATTGCAATAGGAGGACTAATATATCATTTTATGGCATTAAATAGCTTCAAAAAGCTAAAAAACTCGCACTTTCAGTGTGTGAATCACCGACATGATACACCTTTTTTTGTAGGTTTTTCACAAGTGCAAGGGGGTGTATGCCAATTAGAAAAATACTAGGGGTTTGTTGCCCATTAAGTTCTTTATAAGGGGGTAAAATGCATTTTGCCCCATTTATACGTGAATTCTCCTCTTATTGATTCCCCAAATTATTGGTGGACATTGCACCCTTGCTATAAAGGAAAAAAGAGATAAAATAGTGATAATATATGAAGTGATAATACAAAGTTTTCACTACATATATAAAAGATTTTCTTTTGTCATAATAAGTGATGTTAAACTGATTCACAGGGTATTTGAACAAGCTTATAAGCTTTTTAAAATTTCTTATAGGATATTTGAGAACTTATAAGATGTCAAAAAAGGTCTGGTAATTCGTTTTGTAAAAGAGATTATAAACTTTTGAAATAAGATATTATGATCTTATAAACTTATTTAGAAAATAAGAAGTTTCCAACTTATTTTCAAGATTTTAACAAACTTGCTTAATTTTAATCATATTAATTATTAAATTAATATTACTAATATCTTATAAGTTTCAAATTCTTACCCTATATATCCAAACACTTTCAAAACTTATTTTTGAAAAATAATCTAATATCTTATAAACTTTAAAAATAGTTTATAAGATATACGAATTTATAAGATTTTTTAAATAAATTTAGTCAAACACTTTCTTAATCACGCCAAAAATTGATTGAAGCTTTCTTTACCTTCAATTGTAAAAAACTGAATGTTAGGTGACGCTAGAGTTTTACCAATGGAAATCCTCCAAAAGCTAATTCAATAATATTTGAGACAGAAATTGATTGATTTTGTAATTAAAAAGAGACTACAATAATTAGAATATCATACCAATACATGTTCCGAGAAGACCTTTTTGTCCTTACCTCATAGGTTTTCAGTTTAAATTGCAATCCTTCAAGAGATAGGTGTGCGTGGTATTGAACCATCACGACTTTTCAGAATAAATGCAACTCTTGATGGAATAGTCACATTATGTTGTGTTATTTATTTATTTATTGAACTTGTCATATTATATTAATTAATTAAGTGCATTCATGCAAATGTGCCAAAAGAACTAGAAGATCTCACCTTTTACGGACCATCTTTAGTAGGGTTAGGTGTCTAAATAAATATTAAATGGATCGTATATGCTATTTCATATTTATAATTATTTAATTTTTTAAATATTTAAATACGGATATGAATTTAATGAATATATAAAAATGATATTTGAATTAGTATCCGTCGAACATCGATCGAATTCAAATATATTTGTATCTTATTATAATTGTTCAAATACATTCATATTTAATTAAGTTTATCCGTATTCGAATTATTTTTTTGACATTTATATTCAATGATAATTATTTAGATATTTATATATGAATATCCAAATACGTAAATTATGAAACTAAAATAAATATATATATATATATATATTTTAATTAATAAAAGGAACTATACAATTTCATTAAAAAGAAAGCAATCGAACAGATATCATAATTTTTAATTAATAATTGATTTTATAATTGATTATTAGTAGTAATTAATATTAACAATGATATTAAGTGTATTAATTATAAAGTGAATAATAATTATGTTGATTAACTTTATTCTTTAATTTTTTTACTATATTACAATAATTTTTTAAATTTATTCTTTTGTCTTCCCAATTCTTCAATTATAATTTATATATACACATATGAATTATGATATTTTTATTGAAAAATATAAATAATATATTATTTAATAAATATATATTCAGGGTGAATATTAAATGGATTGGATATGTATTTACCATATCCATATCTGTTTATAATCAGATATCTACTAATCGAATACAAATAATAATCACTTTAAACAGATATGGATAAATTTTGTATAAATAGATATAAATATTAATAATAAACAAATTTTTGAATATTTATTTATACTCCTAAGTAGGGTTTTCTTTATCTAACGGTCGGACCAATCTAAAAGAGCTCATAACTTTTAAGCATAGAGATTTTTGGCTACAGGCTTGGATCTGAAATATGAAAATATTAAACTTGGCTCAGTACGTAAAAACTTTTTGACTTGTAGGTCTCTTACCATTGAATTTCTCATGGGGTCTTCCTAAGCAAAATATGTGCACTTGTTCTAGTATCCCAAGTAAGTGTACCCTTTAATTCTAGTTAATTAGTATATTTATTTGGAGAAAATTTAATTTAAACCCCTGTGAAGTATGATTGTAATGATTTACCCCCTTTTAATTAAAAAAAAAATTAAAAAAATTACTAGTCATTTTTAAAATTAGACAAAGAACCTAGTTAGTGTACCTCACGCGCACCTATATGTGAATTTTTAAGGTTTTTTACATACAAAAAAACTATTATATCCCTAATCTAAACTATTAGATATTTTTAAAAAAATCGATGGTCCAAATTAATTCTTTTTATAAAAAATATAAAAATATATTTATTCATAAATATATTACATTATATGATATGTGTATATATATTACATATATACATATTTATATATTAAAAGATATATATTAAAACTAACCTCAACCCATCCCCCTCCACCACCACCACTACCACTGTGACCGCTAAAAACTGGCAGCATGGCTACCACCAAAAAGGGCTTGTCATGGCCAGCCTTAAAAACCAGTGGCCATGAACATTAGAAATAAAAAAACCAATAATATGTATGTGTATGTATATATAGAATATTAATGTATATATAAAATATATATCTATATATATAATATTTTTTTTTAGAAAAAAGTAGCCAGCTAGCCATGGTGGCTGATGATCGTACCTAGCTAGATTTGGTTAGGTACGGCCAGTTTGCAGGCTATCACAGTAGCCATGTTTTTTGCAGGGGGCAAGGAGTGGGGATGGGTTGGTGATAGGAGTGCAAGGTTGGGGTGGGGGTGTATAATATATAATATTATATATTTTTATTTATATAATATTTGTATATATGTATATATAAAGAAAGATAAAAGATAATAATAAAATAAAAGTAAATAATTATTTAAATTTAAATTTAAATTTTATTTGAGGATAATTTAGTTATTTTAGTATTAAATAAGTAGCAAACACTGGGAGGGAGGCGGTGAGCTAATTTTGGAAAATATATGAAGTTTTTTTAACTTTTTTTTTTTAATATTGACTGAAAAAATTGTATCTTTCAACAATTCATACCAATCTGTCAAATCCAAAATTTCTTTATTTATCATCCATTGATAAAGAGGTAAATTGCTTATTTCGAATTTCACATGGGTTAAAAGATTTTTGCCCTATTTGTTTGGGATTCCTAATATTTGCTCTTTTTCCTTTTCTATATTTTTTTTTTGTCCTTCTCCTTTCCTGAAAATTGCTTATCGTGATTTGTTCTTGACTGGAATGACCTTTCCGTCTTCAAGTTTCCAAAATTCTAATTTTTCCCATATGGAGTTTGCTAATTTTTTTGAACGCAGTACAATAGCAGTTTTGTATGTTATCCTTTTGGGTTAAAATCTTAGCCTAGATTTGACTCAAAAGGAAGTGACAGAAACTAATGATGATAGCAGCTTCCCAAGATTCTGCGTATTGTACTACGTATCAATTTAGCTAGTTTGAGTACACTAGGTCGTGCGAGATCATGGGGATTCCTCTTTATGATATAGTTGTTTATCTTCCACAGGTCATCGTAATAAGCCTCTGCCTAGTTATCTTTGCTTCTACTGTAAGCAAATACGAGAGTGGCAAAGAATTCCTACCCCAATTTATACAACTAAAATTGGTTGGAGTTTGGATTCCCACTAAACCAACTTTCCCCGAAATTGTTTTGTTTTATGGTTGAATTTTCTATTGTCTGACACTATTTAGAAAAGAATCCTATTGCCTCTTTAGTTTTTTCATTTTTCTACGTCAAGTCTCTATATTGAGGTTTTCTATTTTGCTTCTTAAGTTGGAGCAACTTTCTTGAAAGTTATCCAAGTTCCCTAAAACGAAGTCATAATTTTTCATCTCTTCTCCTGTGCCTTGGGCTTTCAACTGAATAGATGAATCTTTTAGCAGAGTGAACTCCTTGTAAAACCTCCACTCGTCCTTCCAACTATCTTTAATTTGCTGCCTCTTCAAACTTAATGAATATGAATTTGGCTTCTCGTCCTTAAACAAGCAAGCTCTATTATCTCATTTCAGCCTTAACTTGAGGAGAGAAAAGATAATTAAGCCCCCAGATATGTTTCTTTTCCCTAGATGAATTTTGAACATATATGTTAAACTAACTTGTGCTTGTTTCTATCTTTTCTATTATAGACTATGATTCTGTCATATTTGTGCAACCTAAGTAAATAGAGTATGCGAAGAAAAGAAAGAGGGTCGAGTAGAAGAAGGGAATAGGGGGTTCCGATTAGGTCAAATGAATTCAGTCTTCCCTAGACTTGACATACCCTTATTCTTATCTAAATAATCTCTTTTCCCAACCTCAAAGAGACAGGTTACTGAGGCTCAAACTTCTCACGTTGTCCATCCGTCACAAAGAGATCAAGCCAACAGAGGTAGAGGAAACTAAGCTGATTGTAAAAGAGAGGCCGAGTTGATGCCTAACTAAACCATCTTCTTTAGTAGCTCAATACCACTAGATGAAATCCACATGTTGGATTAAGATTTTCTTAGGAGATACCATTAAGAACAACTGCAGACACGCTAACGACCTGAATCAAAATCGTTATAAGCTCAACTTACTTCCAATCAAGTGAAGATATATCTTCTTTATCTGCTCTTAATCATTTTAGGATACTCATAGTTACTTTTTTGACAAGTGGTATCCCAGTAAATTGTATTTTTGGTCGTATAAGTTAGACTCATTTGAATTTTGATTCCATTATTTATCCATTTCGCACATTACATCCAATAAGTACCTTATTTTTTAATTTGAGGACTAAATAGGGCTTTCATCCAGAACTTAATAGAACAACTCATGTGCCACTCACATGATTGTTAAATTGGAATTTTTTGGTCCAATTAATTAAGTCCGTTTTGAATTTTGGTTCCAACATGAGCTCCAATAGTTATTTGCATAAAAGAAAAAAATAGTTACAAGTGAAGATTTCATTTGCTTCTCTAACACATTAGCTTCATTTAAAAACTCATAGACAAAAATTTAGATAAGAGGTTCCATGGTTGTGCTTCCATGAATAATAAGTGTCATTTCATTGTTTGGAAAGACACTCCAATGTTTGAAAGAGCAAGATAAGTAATACCTAGATTGTTTATAATATTGAATGCAATAGAAAAAGAGTTGTTAAAATTTCCCAAAAGGTAAACTATATTGATATATTTTTTGGTGATTTCTTGATTGGTGGTTATTCACTTTGTTGGGACCAAAATTTAGAGAAGCCAAACTTATGGGACCAAAGAAATGCGAAATTAATGGACATTAAGTTCCACGTGAGTTGCCCTGTTAAATTTTGAATGGAAGCCCTCTTTAGTCCTCAAATTAAGGAAGATGAACATTTATTGGATGTAATGTGTAAAATTAATAAAGAAAGGGATCAAAATTCAAATGGGTCAAGTTTGTGAGAACAAATGCAATTTACTCGATGGTGTCTTTCTAACAGTATGCTAATAAGGTGGGAGGTGACAGGACAAGGTTTGTCAATGAAGGCCTAAAGTCCCAAAGGAAGGAGGTGCAAAGGCAGTTTGTTAAGCAATAGGAAAAATATAAAGAATTTGTGGTGGATCATCTAAACCTAGACAATTAACTATTATATATTCTACAATCTCGATAAGAAGAAATAGATAAAGCTAGAGAAGAAGTTCGAAAGACTTTTCCTAATATAGAAAAGGGACACATTATTGTAGAGGCAAGTTGGCCAACAAAAAGAGATGGTTTTGGGCTCTGCTGAGTTTGTGGCTAAGAAAGCTTTGGCTCATTGCTACCATTGGCCTTTCTGCATATTTTTTATTTATGAAAATAAATGTTCGGAGAATATCATAAAAAGATATGTTTTGCGAGATGACGATGAAGATGATGAGGACGTCGAGGACAACGTTGCCTTGGAGAAATGAGTTGAGGAATTAGGAAGTTAGAGCTTCCTTCCACCCATATCGAACTGCCCCCTATGCCAATTGGTGAGAATCCAAGAGCCTAGTTCTATGTCTACGTCATGATCTAACCTAATTATTTTATCTCCCTTTTCTGTTTTTTGTTTCGAACTCTATGCAAGCATGAGAAACTACACACTTTGAATCAAGTATGCTTCTTATATTTTAATAATTGCTATTCACAAATTTGCATGCTAACTTCTGATATATTCTTGACAATTGCATCTTAACAACTATCACTAATCAAATATTTTAACAAACAAACTCTAGTTATAAAAGCAATAAGAGGACATATTTACCCTAAAAACAAAGCATGATAAATGATTTGCTAGGATCCTTACTTCATTCATCTGGTTTAGCGTTAGTTATCCTGAAATCATAATTCAAAGTGGTGTGTCAATTTTAAGCCATTCTAATTCACAAGAGCTGGGCATATCTTAGTTGGGATGGAGTATTTTGAGATATTGGCAAGAGTTTAGTATCTGGTTTGAAGTTTTGGCCCCCTTTAAGTCATACTTAGCTTTCTCATGGAAGATTGAAAGTTTGACTACTTTGGACCACTGGAAACCTGTTACAATCTGCCTACGCTTGACTACTTTTGGCCATGGGAAGCCTAACTGGCCTAAGCTTAACCACTTCAAGCCATAAGGGATAGCTTGGTGCATCAAACTTAAGCTTGACCATTTCGTACTATTGGTAGCATGCTACATCAACCTAGGGTTGACCATTTTGAGTAATAAGAAAGAGCTTAGTGCATTAAGCTTGTCTAAATTGATTGGTTTAGTCCAGGGGGGGAAAAAAAAAGAAATTTTATTCACTAAATGATAGACATAATACACCAATATAGTTCATACAATGGAAATATATCATGCATATAACCTTTCATGTTACAAATATTCGATGGCCTTAGTAATATTTTATTGTCTTGATTTTCTAATTCATAAGCTCCATCGGAAAGAATTTCAACAACCATGTATGACCCTGCCAAATTGGATTTAACTTCTCTATTGGTCTCACAGTTTCTACGTTAAGCAAAATGTCTCAACTTGGTTCAAGTCCATCACTACCTCAAGTAGGATAACATTATTAGTGCCATATAGTAAACCAAAATGAGTTTTTCCCGTTGCTACACACGATGTAGTTTGGTATGCCTAAAGTATCCCAATTAGTTCCTCAACCCATCTATCACTAGCCTTACCCAACTTGCTTTTAATCCATTGAATCAATATCGAAAACTTCTACTTGGACATTAGTTTAGGATGCACAACCAAACTAAACTAGAGTTATCTTCAGTTCTTTACACCATGTATTGATTTGAGCTCCATAGTTTCCATGATTGGAGAACAACTCCTCAGATATTCTATAGTGAAAAATAATGTTTCCATAGAGAAACTTTATGACTTCATTTGTTTTTTCATTTTGGGCAACAATTTTGCCTCCACCAATTAGTTGGAGGAATCAAGTTATGGAATCAACTTTCATAAGAAGATTTAGAAAAATATATAACTATTTCATTTTATAATAAATTTAATCACAAAAATTAATATATGAAATAATTTCCTAAACATAGAATTTAACCCATAAAAGTCCTCCAACTTCTTCGTAAGAAAATTAAAAATAAATAAATAAATAAATATATATATATATATATAGTTAATTCCTTTTTGAACTAATATAATAGTTAATCCATAAAATTTAATATCAGAAATAAGTTACTCAACATAAAATTTAATCCATATGAGTTTGTCTCCAACTTCTTCAAAAGAAATTAAAAAATAATATATAGTTAATTTATTTTCTAATAAACATAAACAATTAATCCATAAAAATTAATACAGAAAAAGGTTAATAAACATAAAATTTAATCCATAAAAAATGTCCTCCAACTTCTTTATAAGAATGGAAAAAATGTAACTAGTTCTTTTCTGAATAAACATAAAAGTTAATATACAAGTTCTTGTAATGCTAATCCAATGGTTAATTTGAACCCACTGCTCGTCTTATCATCTCTCACTAGATTGATATGAGGGACAATTTTAGATATGACTCATCTGATGAGTTATTGTTCTATGTATCTATTGAGAATATGAGTGCTCATGGAAGAACCAACTCATCATTATCCACCATTTCCATATGTGTCACTCTATCAACCAATGAGTCTGATGATGGGATGGCACCTATATTCTTTTTTAATATGTTTGCCCTTCATTTTTTGGAAAAAAAAAAATCTAGCTATGTGTAACAACTACGGAGTGTTGATTGGAGACGAGAGCTTCTAGGCAACCATCCTGTAAGAATTAAATATGCTTTGCGAATGCATCGAGATAACTTTAATACTTTATGTTATTTGCTAAAATATTGAAGAGTGATGAAGAAGGGATGGTCAATGAGAGTGTGCAGAAAAGAATTAGCAGCCATTTCGTGCAAACTGTACAGTAAGGCCACTATCAATGTGATGACCGGCAGATGTACCAACATTCTAGTAAAACTATTCATAGACATGTGAGGAAGGCCGCTACGACCTTAGACATGTTGCCTTCTCAACTGATAAGTCCTCCAGAATTTCAAAATGTTCATTCCACCCTCCTTTACAATCATACGTTTTTACCTCGGAGTAAAGGTATTTCATGCAACAATATCTACATCATATTTAGGTTTTCTCTGTGTAATCAAGGTTGAATTTCAATCTTTGATGATGAATAATTAATGCAAGATTGTGTTGGTGCCGTAGATGGTGCAATCATACCCGCATTAGCACTAATGTGTATCAAAATGCTTATGATGTTGCAAGTTAATGATTGCACAAAATGTGTTTTGGCTAATTGTGAATGAATCTCATGTTTAATTACGTGTATACATCGTGGGAGGGAAGCGTGAACGATTCAAGAATTTTGTTCTATTCCCTAAACATTGATCCAAATTTTTCATGGCCTCCACAAGGTGTCCACTAGATCCTTAATTGATTATTAGTAATTAGTTCACCTAATTCAATTAATAAAAACTTTATGTATATATTAGTAGATAAATGTTATGTTGTTTACTTTGGTTATACTACAATTTTCCTTGCTTTCTGGCTCCATATCACGTGCAAAGATATTATACAAACTAATTTAGGCTCGCATTAGTCAACCTAGGGTCTAATGGAACTATTCAAATCATAAGAATGCCAAGCTTTGTAATGTAGTTGAGCATGCTTTTGGCATTCTTTACAACAAAATTGCACTTTACATAACAAAAAACTTGGTAACAAAAATAAAATTTGTTACATATGTTAGATTTATTATAACAAAATTGATTTTTTATTACAAATAACATTTGTCTAAGTAACAAATTAAAAGTTCTATTGCCTTTAACTCAAATTTGTTATCTTAAATTTTTTATATTCAAAACCAAATAATAATTTGTTACAGAAAATGTTATTTTGTTACATATAAAATTTTCCGTCACATAAGAAGATATATTTGTAACAAAATTTGGTACCTTTTGTAACAATAAAATATTTGTTACAAATAAATATATTGTCACAAAAATTTTAGTTACTAAATTTTAATTAACTTCCCTCCAAATATCAATTGTACACATATGGTAACAATGATTCACTCAAAAAAAACTGGTTTTTGTGACTGCCAAATCAGTTACAAATTTAATGAAAAAGGGATCACTAACAGTGTTAGTGACCGCATTTGTAACCGCTCATAGCGGTCACAAAAATTATCGTCACAAATTGAAATTTGTGACCGCTGGAGCATGCGGTCACAAATTAGTGACTGCCAGCGTGGTTACTAATTTTTTAAATTCCGTCACAAAATAATTGATAAAAAAGTGAACAAGTAATCACTAATCAATTACAGTTTAGTGACCGATTTTGAAGGGTCACTAATAGTAAGTCACAAAGCGGTCACTAATCAATGACCACTTAGTGACAAACTATCGGTGACCCTATAAAATCGGTCACTAAGCGGTCATTCACTAGTGACCACCTAGTGACCGACTAGGCGGCGGTCACTAATTTTTTTATAATAATTTTTTACTTTTTAATGTTAAGTGGATACTCTTTATTCTCATTTACAACAATGTAAAACTACACAATTCAAAATAATAATTCACATTAAAAAGTACAAAATTGTATACAAAATTCAATAATATTATATATGTCTAAATTCATAAACAAAACAAAGATCTTTAAATATAAACAAATTCACTCAGTCTAAACATGTTAATTATAAAAACAAAGTAATCCAAAAACTATGTTCATAAAGAACTATAAGACTAAAAAGTAATCCAAAAACTATGTCCAAGAGCTTCTGGATTAGCTTCGTTCAAGCCATAGTCTACAAAGCTACTTCTAGCACCTAATTATTTCAGTTCATAATAGAGAAAAAGTCATGCAATTACAAATTTCTTACAAAGATCAATTGATTTACCAAATTATGGACAACATGAGCATAAACGACATAGGAAAAAAATATAGAAAGATTTGTTTGGAGGAAGTGGACAAAAGTATAGGCACATCATCACAAAAGCACTCAAAACATATGGCATCTATCAATAAATGACAATCACGCTGCTTGTGTTTCTTCCAAAGACTAAAAATTCTCTATGTTCAAGAAATAAAATTAATAAACTATTAGACATAATATATACTAATTAAAAAGTGATCTACATAAGAGAAAATGAAAGACAATATAAACCTTAATTACTGCCTAATCATTCTTTAATGCATTATTCCCTTTAATATATACCTCTATATATTATTAACTTTTCATTACATATAGTTTTAATATGAAGAATGCAAAATTTTGTCTTTAACTTGGATATGCATGTGGTTCATTTTGTCTTAAAATATGCATGCTACATATATATATGCATATATCCAATCAAGAAAAGTCCAAAACTATCTTTTTATAATAAGTTTGAACTTGATATGAGCTTTACACATTGAGATGCCATTATTTAGTCAAAATAATATAGTATATAATCCCAAAGCCAAATTTTATCATTACCTAGACCAAGTCCTACCACCATCTTCTTTGCATCATACAAGTTATTCGGGAAAGTTTCATTTTTTATTAGAATTCAAAATCAGAATTACAAGCTCATTGAGTTTTTTCAATGCCCCAAAATGCAAAATTAGAATTATAATTTATAATAAACATATTGATTACATAATTTATAAACATAATTTATATAATTCATGTGTAACTTATAGTAAATGTATAAGGAAACATACAATTTATAATAAACAAAATATTGACTACATAATTCATAAACACAATTGAAATAATTATAACTTAACACTAAAATAAATTACCTCTTTACGATGCCGCCAAATGAAAATTTTCGAACCTAAAATATTAAAAAAAATAACTTTAATTATTCAAGATTCAAAAAAAACAAAAAAGCTATTGGTTTTGAGAAACCCAGTAGACCCAGCAAGCTGGAGTGACCTAGCTGTTGCTGGGTTTTTGCTCAAGCTGGAGAGGCCAGTACCTACTGGCCTCTCCAGCTTGACCTAGTCGCTACTGGGTCTCTCAAAACCCAACAACGGCTGGGTCTGAAGGGGGCCAGCTGCTGGCCCCCTCCTCGCTGGCACCTTTGTTGGTGAGATATCTGGAAAAAGAAAAAAAAAACAAAAGGAAGAAGAAGGGAGGAAGAGAGTTACCAAAAAGTGAGGGAAAGTACAGAAATTGAAATGTAAATAAGGGTTAGGGTTTAGTCACTTTGTCATTTGTGGTTTTTGAATCTTTTATTGTTTTATATTGTATTTTGATAATTTTTATTAAATTATAGTAATTAATTTTCTTGACTTTAATTTTAATTTTTTTCTAGTTAGTTATATATGACTTGATTCATATCTGGGTACTTAATATATGCACATATTATATTTTAATATAATTTTAAAAAATTAAATTTTATGATAACTATTGAATATTGATAGTTAGTTTTAGATATGTAGATATAATAATGTTAATTAATAAAAATATTCTCTATTATTAATATATTGAGGATTAAAATTTATAGAGTTGTGAGATTTTAGGATTTAAAGTTTAAATTTTATATTTAGATAAATTTTATTGTTTGGGTAAGTTTATAATCTTCTCAAAATGTTTTAGAAGATATTTAGTAGTTTATAAAATGTCAAAAAGTATTTCATAATCTTTTTTAAGAAAAAAGCTTATAAAGATTTTAAAATAAGATATTAGAAACTTATAAACTCTTTTTAAAAAGGTAATAAGTTTTTAACTTATTTTTAAGATTTTAACAAATTCACTGAGTTTTAATTATATTAATTATAAAATTATCATTATTAATATCTTATAAACTTCAAGATCTTATTATCCAAACACTTTAGTAATCAAAGCAAGCAAACCAAATATTGATATATTTTCTAAACAATGGATCATACGCTTATCAATTACATCTAATTCTATCATACCAAGCAAACGAGCCCTATATGTATATATATTTATAGTTTGATGATGTGTATGTATATGTATGTGTATGTATATATATGTAAAGATTGTAAAGAAATGATGTGTAATTAATTTAATTCATATTTTATTTTGATATTTTATATTTTTTTAAAAACTATAAACAACAAATGATGTATTACTTTAAAGAAAGCATTCGTAAATTAAAATTACACATCATTTCTTTACAATTAAAGAAAGCATTCGTCAATTTTAATTAAAATGAACTATTTTAACTATTTATTATTCCATATTTATGTGTATATAAAACTTAATTAATTATTTAATAAAGATATTTGTATATGAATATTTAGTAATAACAAAATAATTATTTAAATTAATTTATTATTATATTTAATTTTATATGTAATTGATTATTAAATGAAAGAGATTATTAACTAATATATCATATTAAATAGATTATTAAATTAAATATATTATTAGAATATTTAATTATATATGTAATTTTTTATATCTATATAAGATATAATTTATATAAATATAATAATTCATTTGGATAATTAAATAAATTAATTTTTATTAATATATAACAAGTTATCTAAATAAGTTAATGCATTAAAGAATTAATACATTATTTGCTAGATGAATTATTAATTAATACATATAACAAGTTTTAAGAAATGACATGATTAATAATTAATAGCTATTACTATTTTCATATTATAACTTCATATTATATGTTATTGTAACATGTGACATTATTTATTAAATTAAAAATATATTATTTACTTATACCTAAAATTTATTCGACTATACAAATAATAACTTATTTCAATGTATTATTTAATTATATATGCAATATTTATCTATTTAAATTATAATTTATAAAAATATAATATAATTAAAAAAATATAATTTTATTAATTAAAATAAAATATAATAATTTATTTTTTTAATTGGACAAATTAATTTTATTAATATAATAAATTATCTAATAACTTAAAGTGTTATATAATTATTTAATGACCGCTTTTGTGACCTAAGAAAAATCAATGACCGTTTTGTGATCCAAGAAAAATCGGTCACTAATTGAGCGACCACTTTGTGACCCAAAAAAAATCAATGACCACCTTTGTGACCCAAGAAAAATTGATCACTAATTTAGTGACCGCATTTGTTACCCAAAAAAAATCGATCACTAATTTAATGACCAATAAATGACCTCCATGTTTGTGGTCACTAATTCCATCACAAATCAGTCACTAATCCGTTACTATTTTTTAAAAAAAGTTTCAAATAGAATCAATCGTAAATCGGTCACAAATTGGTTACAAATCAGTGACCGTTAGGAGCAGTCACTGTTTAGCTATTACTAAAGCCAATTTTTTTTATAGTGATTTTCATTACTAACTATAAATGAATATTAAATTAAATTTTTACTAATATTGTGGGTTGGGCTTTTGTTCAAGGAATAGGCTTCATAATGACGTAAAAAATCTGTCAATTGGGCTTAACCAATTTTTTACTGAATTATTACTAAAATGGGCTTTATTTTATAAAATGACCTTGAAGAAATTTAAAATGAATAATCCATTTGTGGAGCTAACTTCTTTAAAATATTGGGCTTTATAAATTTTTTGTCAATTATTTAATGAATTGGGAGTTTTTATTTATCAAATAGATTTAACTAAATTTATCATGAATTAAGTGGTGAATTAAGCTTCATTTTAAGAGTTGGTTTTGAACAAATTTGAAGTGATATAAATGATTGAATCAGGCTTTTTTTCAAGGAAGTGAGCTTATTTTTTATTAATTGGGCTTCACATTAGTTCATATAATTGATTACTTTGAGTAGGCAAGCTTTTCTTTTTTCTTTTTTTTTTTTACTAATTGGGCTTAATTAATATTTTAGTGAATTGGCAAATTAGGCTTTATACTAATTTGAAGAATTTGATAATTGGGCTTTACCAACTTCTTTTTAATTAATTGAGCTTTAATAATTCTCCTACTAAATAAGTAAATTGGATTTTAAAATAAATTAGATTTGACATTAACTTTAAGAATTGATTAATTGGGCTTTTACACCTTTTCTTTTATTTATATGAGTTCACCCATTTTTTAATAAATTAATGTCATTTGGTAAATAATTGAGTTTGACATCAAATAGCAGAGTTGATTAATTGGATTTTAGCAACTTTTTTTTTATTAATTGGGCTTCACTAATTTTATAATGAATTGGTGTCATTTAAGGGTGACAATTTGGGTGGATCGTGCGGGTTCAAGTAGAGTTGAAGTATGGGTATAACATTAATTTTTTTCAACTCTAACCCAACCCAACCTGATGACAACTTGAAAATACTCAATACTAACCCAACCTAAATCGTATCAAGTCGGGTTCGGATTGATTATGTTTTTATTTAGTCAACTCGCGAACTCAAATTCGCCCAATCCAACTTGTTAATCTGATTTAAAATAATTATTTCAAATATTTGTTTTAATTTCAAATCCTACTATGAAAATATATATACATATATAATAACTTCTTTATGTTTTATAAAACAACGGACACCGCCTCCTCCTCCATATTTGTTGCCTATTTAATATAATTTTAATATAAAAAGATCAATTTACCCTTAATCATTTCACATCTTTATAATTCAATTTCGATAACTTTTTATTATCATATTTTATTATTTTATCTTTTTCATTCTTTTCTTTTCTTTTTATTCTCAATTTTTTTCTTCTTTGATTATTTCACATATTTCTCATTTTATACATAAAAATAAATTTATCATTATTTCTCATTCTTATTATTTCATATATTCTCATTTTATACATATTTATATATGTAAATTTATCTATAAAATTTTAAACAATTTTTATTTTGATCTTTTTTCTTTCTAATTATTCATACATGTATACTTATTTTTTCTATTTATACTTATTCTCATATAAAATATACATATATATAAATTTATCAATAAATTTATCAATAATATTTAATATTTATAAAAATATATATAATATAATTTTTCATTCATACTTATATACATATATATAACATTCAAAAAAAATTTAAGAAGATTCATCATATATTTCTCATTTTATACATATATAAATTTATCATTTTTCTCGTTTCTCATTATTTCAAATATTCTTATTTTATACATATGTATAAATTTATTTAATGAATTTGGATGGCAAT
>JACGDI010005411.1:1410595-1437493 GCA_014898725.1 Jacaranda copaia | reverse complement strand
TATCCAACCTGCTATGGAATTCATAATAAATAATGGCAGTTAGGGTAACTGCTACTAAATGAATAATTTCACGCTGGTTTTTCTATACTGTCACAATTAATAATATTGTTTCTTTTGCTTATTAGATTGCCCTTGTTTTTTACTTTAAAAGGTTTTGTTCATAATTTTTAATATATATATGTGTAATGCCAATTAATTTTTGATAAATATGTTTTTTATAAATTTCTAAAATAAAGTGTTTTATATTATAAGCTCTTCTACAAAATGTAAAGAGGTATTTACTTATTTTTAAACTTTGAAAATACTCCTGTAATAATCTAGACCGTATGAATTTTAAGTTTTTATTTTATTCATACATTGCTAGGATAATTTTAAAAGATAAAATTTGATACTTTTATAAGCATAAAAAAAATTTATAATATCTTTTCATTAAAAACTTAGCTAAACACTCACTTAGTTTATATTTTTACTTGTCTGTTAATATTATATATTTTGATCAGTGAAATGAATCATTATAGTATTTTCTTTACCCAATACTCACAATGCAAAAATATTGCTCTTTTACCTAACAATTTATATATACATGTTTGTAATAAAATTTCTTTGCTCCATGCAACTATATTATATAATTATCCCCCACTTTCTTTTTATTTCTTGTAGTTCGCTATTTGACACTCTTATTTTATTTATTCAAATGACAATTACTATTTTATTTTTAAAATTATTATTATTATTATTATTATTATTATTATTATTATTATTCTAAAAAACTAATTATGTCATATCATTAATTTTCAAAATTTATTTTTAATAGTGTAAAAAATTCACACCTTTTACTCTTCCAACTAATATTTACTATAATTTTATTTTATTTACATTAAAATCGGGTCAGATTGTGTTGATGAGAGTGAAATCTGAGAACTGAACCAAATATAATCGGGTTTGATCGGATTTTACTCGATCAACCCGATTACCTAAATCAAATTGAACTAATTAAATTGATTCAATTTGAATCGTCAGGTTTATCTAATCGGATTAATCCGATGAACACGCCTAATCTCAGCCTAATATAATTGAAGGCAACAAATACAAAATACATGAAAGGGTACAATTTTACTTGTATAATCTTATAGCTTAAAGTATAATATTAGTTCTTTTTTTTTTCTTTTTTCTTTTTCCTTGAGCTGGAGATATTTCCTTATACTACTTAAATTTTGATTCTTGCAGCTTCACGGTGAGTACGATGCAGTGAGCCATGCTTCAGTTCCTAGGAAGCTGCGGTCTGGTGTGTACTATTTTACAAAGAACTATAGTTATGAGTATTTAATTACCTTATTTATTTTCTTGTCAATTGGAGGGATGTCTGTCCTTTGGGGAAGATTAATTGGGCCCCACAGATTTGACTGGGTGGTTCTGTGTGTGGGTCTTCTGAGTTTCATGTCCTTTTATACTATGCTTGCTGGCGGAACATTGCTTTCATTCTTGGTAATGGAAGATTCTATGTGTGGCTTTTCCTTTTTCTGCTTATTTGTGCTCTGTCTATGAAACCAATGAGAAAAATGTTTGCTGTGGTGTAACTTTGACACTTCAATGTGCTAAATACATATTATTTGTTATATTATATGAATTATATATGTGACTCCCTCACATATATGAGTACAAATTGATGAGGTTTGAAATTCAAACTAATGACATTTAATTCACCATATTATTTAAATATTTGTCTTTGTAAATTGAGAAGCAAATAGCAACTATTCTTTTCTGAATACGCTTATTGTGAATTTTGTTTGATATGTAGAGTGGCTTTCCAGATGATTGAGTGAAGCTAATGAAGACAATTGTGAAACTCAATTTCAATTGCCAGGTTAGTAAATTATTGTACATTTTGAATGATTTTGTGGAGAATGAACTACTCTATTTGCTTTTTCCATGGATGATGTGCTTTAGCTAAATGGTGGTAAGATCATTGTTGACCAAATTTGGAATGACTGTTTTAAATGGCAAAATTGCATGATTTAAGCAAGTGGAAGGTGTGTCTCTGATCAGTTTATCTCTTTCTTTATATCCATAAATGCTCATGAATCTTTTGGTTAGTAATTTTTGGTACCTCAGGGACGTTATAACGTATCAGTCTATCTACCAAAATGCATTAGTCTAAACATTGAATATTCCTGTAACAAACTAGTAAACTTCGATGGATATGTTTTCTTTCTGCCTTTGTACCAGTTTCTGTTAGATGTGAGGGTTATGGTACACAAATAATTGTATATCTAATGATTCTATGTTAAAAAACTCTAGCATCACGGTGAGCTGGTGGAGCTAGCAACTCTTTTATGAAAACATGTGAGGGATGTAGATGTAATTATATTGATATTTGAAAAGAATGTGTGGTTTAATTGCATTATATTCACTACACTAGAAGATAATTCCATGTCATGTTTTTCATTTGTAAGGTAATTCAGAAGAATTCTCATGCATACGCATGCATTTCAAGTATTTTCACTTAAAAACATATTTTCCAGATATAGCTAACTCTTTGTTAGCAACTTGATATGCTTATAAGTGGATTGGTTAGTTGACTCTGTGTTGATTTGGCAAATTATATTAGGTGCTTCTGTTCTCGGCTACCTTTGATGATGCTGTAAGGGTTTTTGAATCTAAAATAGTTGAAGAAATCTTTGTTAGAGATTACAACCAAATGTTTATCAAAAAGGAAGAACTATTGCTGGAGTCTGTAAAACATATAAGGTACATTGTCCTGATGAACTTTCAAAGATCACAATGATTAAGGACCGAATACTCGAACTTGGAGAAAAGGTGGGGCAGACGATTGTATTTGTTCGCTCCAGGAACAGTGCAGCTATCTGCACAAATCAATAGTCAGCCTTAGCTATGAGGTTACTACAATACAGGATGCTTTAAAGCAAGGGGATAGGGATAGAATCATAAAAGAGTTTGAGGGCGGGTAGGCACAAGTTCTTATATCAATTGATATATTTAGAGAGTGTTTGGCTAAACTTATTTTAAATATTTTATAAGCTTCTACATTTTATAAGATGTTTTTGAAGCTTATAAGATGTTAAATCTTATTTTTAAAATAAGTTATTCAAGTGTTTGGATAAAACAAGATTTGAGAGCTTATAAAATGTTAATAATGGCAATTTTATAATTAAAATGGTTAAAATTTAAGGAGCTTATTAAAATTTTCAAAATAAGTTGGGGCCTTCTTACTTTTTTTAAAAGAACTTATAAGTTCCTAACATCTTATTTTAAGATTTTATAAGCTCTTTTTAAAAAAAGTTATTAAACATTTTTTATCAACTAATAAACTTTTAAATATCTTATAAGATATTTTAAGGAATTTATAAACTCATCCAAACACCCTCTTACTCGAGGCTTTGACAAGAAACAGGCGCTTCTCTCTTTTTATGTTGCTCTAATGTCTATTTCTTTACCATATGCATTCTTATTTTGGATCTTTACCTATTACTATGTGGCATAATCTCTTTATGTTGGTTAATTTGGTTGTCAATTATGATCTTCCCATGAGATATGATAAGCCTTCCAACCCTGACTATGAAGTTTACTTGCATCGAGTTGGTAGGGTGGGGCGGCTTGGCTGCAGAGATACTTTCTTGTAAATTTGGTTGAGTGCTATTCCTCATGCGCAATTACTGTCAGTTTATGATCGATCCTATTCCTTCTTTCAGTCCAACTATATGATACATTGATTTAAATTTCTTTTTGGGAAGTTTTATGCTAAGGTGAAGTAACTAGTGTTTCTTTGACCTTTCAATATATTACAGTTAGATAGTTGCAATTGTGATATGGATTATTATTAATTAGCATGCCTATGATTTTCATGCTTAAATATATTGTTTTTATAGGAATTAGCACTAGAAATTTTTATTCTCCAGCTATGTTTTAATTTTTTTTTAATTTTTAAACCAATATCTTTTATTTGCTTAGATTCACAAAGTGTTTTTACTTAAGTATTTTTAGTTTTAATAAAGATTAGTCTGTTTCTCTATTTGAACTAATTGTATTTTTAATATTTGGATGTTCAAATAGGATGAATATTGTCAAGAATACGTTAGTCAACATGGCAACAATCCTACTCCTGAAAGCTCATTTGATGTTAAAAAATGGCTTGAAATCAATGGTGGTCCATACAAAGGTAGAATGTATGGTTTTGAAAATACTTACCACTGTCGAGAGCTTGTTGCTAATGGGACTTCCTTGGAGTCACCATCCACAACATCTTCACTTGCCTTTGTGAGTCATGAACAACTAAAAGATGTGATTAATGCACAAGCAATTGATCAAGAATTAGCCAAGTAAAGAGAAGAAGCAACAGTAAAAGAAGCAAGCATTATGGAGCAGACTATGAGAGTGAGAGATGAGGCATTGAGACTAGTTGAAGAATCAAAAGTGAGAGAAGAAGCTTTGATAAGAACATTAGACGTGATGATGAAAAAACTAAATTCAATTGAAGGAACTTCTTCCTATCGCAGGGAAGAAGGTGATGGTAAGAAAGACAAATAACTCTCTTTAAATTAAACTTGGCATGCTTGGATTTCATGAATTTGCTCATGTTTTAACATCTTTGTTTTGTCTATGGATTTGGATACAATATTATTGAATTCTATTATTGTTTGGTGTTACTAGGAATGCGAATTGTGTTTTAAATGATGTAATTTTAAATTGTTATTAATGAGAACAAAAAACAGGTTGAATAAATATATTAAATTAGATATTCTAAACAAAAAATAATAATAAATCAGTGACTGATTGGTGATCGCCTGGTAGTCACTAAATGGAGAAAATACACTCATTATTTTTGAAAATTTGTGATCGCAAGTAGTGATTACAAATCTATAAGTGATTAGTGATTCCAAAAGTGATCACGAAATAGAGAAAATACTCTCATTTTCTCGAAAATTTGTGACCGCTGATTGTGGTCACAAATCTGTGATTTTTATGACCCTACAGGCAGTCACAAGTTAGTAACAAATGAAATAGTTGATCACATGGTCAATTATTAGTAACCCACATTGTAGTTATTAAGCAGTTACAATGGTCTAGTGGTCACAAATTTCAATTTATGATGAGCTTTTTTGTGATTATTGTGATTAATCACGAATACGTTGGTGACATTTTTTGTTGGATTTGTAACCAATTTGGTGGTCACTAAACCCAAATTTTTTTTTTTCGTGGTGGAATCATGTTCATGCATGTATTATGTATTAATAATGGTGGCCAAATTTTCAAGGCCCGAGCTACTATAATACTCTGTATATTGTATGTAACATTCATGGGATGGACCCATTGCCATTGGGATTATCAGCTGTTTTCTTTCTATATATGAGACGGTAAAGTTAATTCCGATTTCCAATTTTTGTCCTACTCACCTTTCTGTTTTCTTGCTTGTTTTCTATTTAAAAAGGGGGAGGGGAAGGGGGTGGGGGGCGGGGGGGGCGCTCCGATTTGCATTACAGGAATAGTGCAGTTTTTATACATTATAGTAACACCAATTCATGTTAGTACATTATGTTTGCAATGCATGTTTCCATCAAAATAAGAATCGACAAATTTTGTAATATTATTTCTAATTATTAAATTAAATTATTATTTCAAGCCTTTACTATTATTTCTACCAAACAACTTATCCGAACACAAACTTATTTTCACATCAAAATTTATAACGATCTTTTTAAATTTTGAAAATACTAGAAATTAAAAATGAAAATAAAAACAAATCCAAACGGGACCTAAATGTTACAAAAGGACCTCCAATACTGAGGAGACACATCAAATACAAAAGTCTGCGCAGCTATGGTTGACATAAAAATAAACTTAAAAAAAAAAAAAGAAACTGCTCTGTCATGTCCTTTTCGGATGCATTCGTAAGCATTGGAGGATCAAGTTTGCCATAAAAATTAGACATTCTTTTAAAGAGATCTTCAAAATGAAGAGCTCTCTTAACTCATTTTTACTGACTAATCTATTGTGTCCTAATTAATCTAGATGCCCCCAAAAACCTAGATTTTTCAGTAGTGTTGGGGATTCACATATTCCAACTTTATTTTGAGAAATTTTTCACACAGGATCAAGTTTGCTGTTAAAATTTAGACCAGTTCTTTAAAGAGATCTTTACAATAAAGAGCCCTCTTAATTTTACTTGCTTTTATCGGCTAATCCACAGTGTCCTAATTAATTAATATACACGCCCCCAAAAAACCTATATTTTTCAGAAGTGTCGGATTCTCGTACATATATTTCAAGTTTATTGTAAGAAATCTTTCACATTTATTTGGATAATTTTGAGGACGGGGCGTCTGCCACAGTGCTATAAATCCCCTCCCACAACAAATTGTCAGCAATTGCTCCTCTAGGGAACCAAAAACCATGTTAAGAATTGCTATGATATCAGTGGTAGGGCTAAGTGTTCAACGTTGTACTAACTAAAGCTATATGTGCGATTCAAAATTTTAAACTATATAGTAATTCAAATCTTACGTTTTGACCGCGTACAAGCACACCAATTAACCTTATAGATTTGAAATCCTCTTATGTTGGAGTTGCTAGAATTTCAATTGATTTAAATTCATCAATTGAAATGCAACATATGTTAAAAGATCAAAAGATGATCAATACTTTATTTTTCCAGTACATTATTGCAGATACAGAAAAGTTGTCTGTCTTTGGTGGCAGACAATATTATACACAAGAGTTTCCATTTCTACTCTCCATTTATATTGCCAACTAAACAAACTCATTCCAACTATCGAAGTATAGAAGCAAAGGATCATCAAGCCCTTCCACTGCTCCCACTTCCAGCGGCAAAACATGACTATTCTCACATTGGGAATTCGAAGCGTTGGATGAAAAAGAAACACTCCATAAATCTCCCTGGACGGATTGAGCAACATAATCAGAAGAAGTGGATATATGATCATCATCTGCAATCCAGTCAAGAGCACTCAGATAAGAAGAGTCCGAGCTTGATAATTCTTTAAAATGGAGTTTGGAATAGAAAAACTCTTCCTCTGGCAGTAGGGGCAAATAATAATCATTTTGACTGCTATAAGCGTTATCTGCCAGAGTTGATGTGTAATCAGCCCATAAATCCCCTTCATGAGGATCTGTAGTTGAAAGTAGTGAGGTATTAGCATCAAATGATAGCTCCGGCTGTTGAGTTTTAGTGAGAAAAGTAGCATCCAAAGAAGCAGATTCGTTTCCAGTTGTTTCGCAAATCGTAATGAATTTACAAGTAGGTAGCTCTTCCTGCTGATCGGACACCTGACCCTTGGGAGAGGCTTCATTAGTATGCCTTTTAACCTTCTTCCCAGTTGGATTTCGTTTAAGGCGCTTCCCCACGCGTGTGTGCCAAAAGTTCTTGATCTCATTGTCTGTTCTTCCAGGCAACTTTGATGCAATGGCTGACCACCTGAATTAATTATACAACAATCCCAATCCCAATTAAAAAGTAGCTTCCTTTGTAACTTATATAACTAGAAAAATATATACGACGGGCATGTCTAGATTTCTTTGAACCAAGAAGAGAAAGGGAGTATTGCTTGATCGATCGCTATAGATTCTTACTTATTTCCAAGTTGGGCATGCAATTCGATGATGAGATTCTCTTCGTGCTTGGTGAAGTTCCCCCTTTTGACTCCCGGCTTCAAATAATTCACCCACCTCAATCTGCAACTCTTCCCACATCTTGCCAAACCTGAAACACGTACGCAACCCTATATATGTTAGCCAGTAATTCAGCACATAAAATACTGACTTGATCTGCTAGCCAGCCTGTATTCCAGGGACGTCAGGGATCAAGTATAATTTTATGATTAGCCCTTTTGATCGCACCAGCTAGCCAAGCAGCTAAAACAATAATCTGGGTCATGGATACCAATGAATTTAACTGTGTTTAACTGAAACTAGGTTTTCAACTTAAAATTCAGGAAAAATATGTGATATATTTTTGGATCTACCAGAAATTCCCAATTAAAAACACTACAGACGGCACTAATTGGTTAAAAACAATTAAAAACACTACAGGGAAAAATGAAGAAGAAGACGAAAAAGAAAGAAAGAACGAAAGAAAGATCATCAGTTAGTTACCTGCATATTTGGGCAGCAGTCTCCAGTTCCAGTGGCCATATCGTTGAATATAAGCCCTCAACTTGTTATCTTCCTCTTCACTCCAAGCACCTTTCTTCATCCCATTACTGTCAACAGAAGCTGGCCTCACCATTTTCTTAATTTATCTTTATTTTCAGTTTAGTTTGATTTCCTTTACTGGAGGGGCAGGCGGTATTTAAGCTCACTCTTTCTATATATATGGGATATAAACAGACAATGGTGCGCCAAAGATCTTTCTGCAAAGGTTGCTAGATCTTCAACTGTCAACTTACGAAACAGCATACGAAGACGGATATTTTGGCATATAAAAAAGGCCGAATTACGAAACATGCACCCAAATGTGTTAAAGAATTTAAAAAGGGGAAGGAACAAGGAGACTTCTCCAGTCAAAGTGATCAGTGACCTCATTATGGGAACAGGGAATACGACCTTTTTTTTCTTTTTTTCCTGCACACTCTTACGTACATCGTTTTCATCACTGTGAACAAAGCTACCTCTTGGAAACATTAATTTTGCGCTAATTCCATTTTGCCCCTCAACTAATAATATCTCGGACACTTTGCCCCAGAAATAGCATTTTTCTACGCTTTGGTCCTGCCCTCATAAGTGGCACTGGTACCTTATTTCTTTTTGAAGGGATAAATTGACAAATATATATATATATATATATGTCCTCATATATACAGTTAAATTAGAGATATGATAAGAATTTCTTCCAAATTAATAACAGCCACGGTAGGGTTCGAAAAGATTATTGTTTCTAGATATGGTAGGGAAAAAATAGAACATCCAATTATGATGAGCACACTAATACGAAATTAAATAAATAATCTATTACTTGGAAGAACACGAGAGAATAAAAAATAATTCGTGTGAATAATGACGGTAATTTTAAAATTGGAATTTTTTTTTTGAGGAAAGTGAAATAATATTTTTATTGAGATAACATTACAAATGACATAGAATATTCTTACAATATATTTATATATTCAATTATCAAATTAAAAACATGAAAGTCAATTATTAAATCAAGAAAATGAAAATACAAACTTAACAAGACCACAACCAATAAGCATACATAGCGGATCGAACACGAGACCTCCCATATAATAAAGGAGACTTTGTGTCACTAGTCTATAAGCCACTCGATATTTGAAAATTTGAATTTTAGTTTCCCATTTTTTCTTATATTTGTTGTTCAAAAAGTGATTTTCGGTCGATCTTTTTTAAAATGATGGATTATTAAATTTTCACATACGTTGGGCTGTTAGGCTGGATTTTCTTGGTCTTTCAGTACGTATAAACTCTTGAATTTGTATCGCGTACTCATCTACTGAAAGGGGAGTTTGTGTCAAATATTCAAACCTCAAAAAGGTGAACCCCAGGACCCCGAATTTAAGGCAACTGGATGGAAACAAACTTAATTTTCAAAATAGTTAATTAATATTATAAAATGACCGTCTTATGTATAAGAAAAGAATATAAGTTAAATTATTATGTATCATAATTTTATTTTATAGTATCGTTATGTGTACACCAATTGACTCATAATTTCACTTGATTTTTGCTCAATTCAGTGGCAACAAATTTTTAAAGACTATAATATTAATTCCTAGCAAGTAAGAAAGATTTGGCCAAACAATGTTACCTAAACCAAAGACCTCAATGGTTGGAGTGGTTAATTGGCATTGCTTTCACCCTTATATATGTGGGGTTTAAAATTCAAGACATCATTACTTAAATTTTGCAATTACCTCTCACTAAGAAGTTTAAAATAATTAACCCAAGGTACTTAAAATATAATATTATTAAAAAGAACTTATTAGCATTTAACTAATGTCGAATAATTAAATATAGGGATTGGAAAAACTAGTGCAACGAGAGATCCAGTTTACAAAGTTTTTCATGTTCATGAATGTAGTCCTCTAATACTAAAAGAAGGAATATTTAATATTTCCTTAATTGGTATTTGCAACAACCTACCTACACCATTAATCATTTTCATTTGCCTCAATTTTTGAATTAGTGTATGAAGCAGAATCTAGCAAGTATTCATGCATATATATGCCACTTTGATTCCTCTATTTCGTTCACTACAAAAAATTAGAGTGTCAATTGTAGTCAATTTGTAGTTCAATACTTTAACTATAAAATTGTCCTAACAAAGTTTGAAATTGATGCTCTCGTAGCTAATTTTCACTGCGATCAATATGTTGTCGATTGCCATTCTTACGTCTGTATATATTAATTTTCGTATGAATAATACATAACTCATCTATTATACTCCATAAGTATGATACCGTGGATTGCTAATTAATAGTTTTAAATGATTATAGTTAAAATAAATTATATTTGTTATGAAAATTCGTAGCTATATTTTGTAGCTATAGTTACGAAATCGAATTTCTAGCAATTTCATAATTCTTCATTTAACAGCATATATACAAAGTTTTATATCAAAGTTAAAAAAGTAAAAATTTTACGATAATACTTTGAAATAATAACTGATAATTGATGCGACCACATTAATATGTTTACGTGAAAAGATATTTTGAAAAGAAAATAATTTAAAAAATTTTATTTTAAAATGTCATAGAAAAATGGAAGAAATAATTAACTTGGACGGAGAAACTATTTAATGCTGCTGACGTCCATCAGCGTCGATGCGAACTATTCAATGTTGCTGACGTCGATTAATTTGAATCGACCGACGTCACCTTTATCTTGAAAGCAATAAAATTTGTGGAAAAACCAACACCAAACGTGTAAACAAAAAGTGTTCACATCATTGGACTAGAAATTTGGTTTCATTGACCATTTCATCAAGAACGTGTGCTAAATGTCAAGGCACACAGCGTTGACGCCATATAATCCACAAATCTAACAGGATTTTGTATAGAAATAATGGCAAATTCGGGTTGTTTGTTTGTATACTACTATAGATGAGTTTTTTTTTTTTTTCTTAATTCTTTCAATAAAAAATAAAATCAAATGTAATGATGCATTTATCTAAATCACACTTTAAAATACAATGAATTGTCCATAAAATACCCTCACACTACCAATTCTAATTTCATTCCTCCAAAAAATTAATCATTCATACATACATATATAGCCCCCAACTCATTACAATTATATATATACATATATATAAATTAATATAAAATTTTAATTTAATCCCACTAACTTAATAAAAACTTTATAATATTTAAAGTGGGCTACATATATTCTTCAAAAACCATCTATATCCTCTTCCAAAAATAAAATCAATATTTTCCATCTGAACTACTCCCAAACAATTATTTCCCCTCCAAAATATCCAAAATAATGCCGAACAAACCCCAAATCTTACGGTCAAGTATTCACATGTACTCATAATTCGCTAACAATAATTTTCAAGTCTCCATATATTCGCTCATCAAAAAATAAAAAATACAAATACAAATACCCTAAAGTACAATTACCATGCTTCCATGTACTGCGTCGAAAGCCCCAACAATCATTAATCAGTACCACATAACTTCCACGCTGCGCGTGAGGAAAATTAGAATATTAGTTAATCATACAAAGGTGGGACCTGCTGCTGTATTTATTATTTTGTCCACACGTATCAGTAATGTGCTGTCAATCATTATATCGGTTATTAAATGATCACACTTTGTTTGACAAACGAGTAAAAGGTGTTCCTACCAGGTTTTATTTTTTATTGGACAAATTGGGTTGACTAAAGTCAACTTATTCTTCTTCTTGGAACCTCAATAAATTATGACCAAAGAAAATGAGTTGGCCAAAATTGGAATTTTTCTAGCCTCTTCCTCAAATTAACCAAGCATATTTACATATGGCCGTATTAAAGTAGACTTTGAATACAATTCTATAAACTTTTGAGGACAATTAAGATACAAGTTTGAACTTTAAATTATAAAAAAAAAAGGAAAAGAAAAGAAAAAAGAAATCAAGCCGACAATAAACTCAAACTCAAGCTCATTCAACCAAAAAAGCATAAATATTAAAATTTTGAAGAGCACATATGAAAAGTTTTCATTCTTTTAAAAATAATCATCTTTTACAAATTAGTCTATTCAAAGAAATTTTTTTTGAGATTTAAATATAAAAAGAGATCATAATTTTATTTGAAAACTAGTAGTATAATTCAAAATAGTAGAATAGGAATTAATTAAATATGAAAATTGACATTAGTTTATTCTAACTCATTCGCTACTTATATATTTATATATTTTATAGTAGGAATACATATTTATATTTATATATACATATGTATATCTGATAAAAGTACCACACTTGATAAGGATTTAGAAAATATGTCATATGCCCAATATTTCTTTGTCTGTAATAAATAAAATTACAAGACAAGAAAAATCTATACAAATAAAATGAAATTCAAATTTATCAATTATGGATTCAATCTTTAATCTAATCTTCTAATTTTTTTTCTTTTCAAATACAATCTTGAAATTTAATAAGCTATGCGATGAATGCCTTGAATACTGTAAATCTCTTTGAATTTGATTTGAAATAACGTCAATTTGATGACTTCACGCCTTAATCCCGAATCACTTAAACATTGTAGATCTTCTTAAATTTGATTTGAAATAACGCCAATTCAAGGGTGTTACACCTTAAACTCAAATCAAATGCCAAAAATAAATGAACTCCACGAAATGTGCCTTGAACACCGTAGATATTCTTAAATTTTCTTTGAAAAAAATAATGCCAATTTGATAGTTTTGCGCCCCTCATCTCGATTCAAACACTAAAATATGATAAGATTCGCGAAAAACACTTGGAATGCTTTGGATCTCTTTAAATTTGCTGGAGAGACTTGTTAGACTACTTCAATTTGTGTTGTGTGTTGATGATGTGTAGAATAAGTTCTACTCACCCTCTTTATATAGATGCTTCATGGAAGAATTCCATATTAACTTGACTTCTTTCACGGTTATTTCTTCAATAAGATAATATCAAATATCAAGAGATAATATTAAGTATCAAGAGATATATAATATCAAATATCTTTAATTTGATTGGTCTATATACATAAATACTTCATCTTTGACACTTGTCAATATCTAATTTGAGCATAGAATAAATACTAGAGTATTAATTAAAACTAACTATTTATGTTTTGAAATTAAATTTAATAAATTCTAATATAAATAAAAAATTTTGAATTAATAATTAGCATATTATTTTATATATGTCACTTTCCAATTGGCAAAATTAATACGTCTACAAATGCTCCCACTTCAAGGCTTGGCAAAAGATGTGCTAATCATTCATGAAAGAGGTAAAACTTGAAGTATTTGAGATTTTTTTCCCTTCATTTTTTCAAATATGTATGCGACAAGGAATCCTCCAAGCATTCCTTAAGCTATAGAGCCCCTTTATAAACATGTTGCACACTATGATCAACAACTATATCTCTTTATGGAATCTTCATGGACCTTTTGGATTGCCAATACTTGGAGATTTTTATGATGAATTCCTCTCATTTGCCTATGAACCCAGCAAATAGATCATGTCATAATACAATTCAAAGTAAACACCCTTTTGAGGGGGATGCCATATATAGTTTATACTCATGCGAGCTAAGTGTAATATGCAGTTTAGGCTAATGTATCAAGGAGCATATTTAATTTGAGTAAACATTTTATAATCATGTCAAGGAGTCCACTTGAATTTGATTGACAATTTATCTCATGTCAAGAAATTTACTTAAATTTGACTTAATAGATATTTTACACTCATATCAAGGAATCATGGAGACTTTAACTTAAATATTTTAGATAGTTTATGCTCATACCTAGGAGAATTATTGACAATTTAAGCTCTAACTAAGGAACACATGGAAAAACTTTGAATATGTAGATAGTTTATGCTCGTATGTAGGAGCTTTATTAACAATTTAAACTCTTGTCAAGGAGCACATGGGATTTGGAGATTTGACCTTTGGACTTGAAGACTTGGAGACTTGATTCTTTAATTTAGAGACTTGAAATTTTGAGTTCTGGACTTGGAGACTTAGAGATTTAAGCTTTGACTTGAAGATTTTGAGACTTGATTTGTGGATTTAGAGACTTGGTGGCTTGAATTTGGATTTGAAGACTTGGAGAGTTGAGAATTATAGGTAGTTTATACACTTATTTGGGAGAATTACTGACAGTTTAGGCTGTTATCAAGGAACATATAAAATTTGAACATGAAAATTAGTTGCCCCTAACATCTTCATCATCAACAGCATTACTCGAATCTACTTGTTTATCAAAATTCATGCTCATTTCAATATTATGTGCACGAGTTGCCAAAATCTTCAAAAGTTTTTGGTTTAATTCCTTGAAGTATGTAGCAAAGATTCTAATGCATTCTTTGAATACACATCTCAATGGCTGAAGTCTTCGACAATTGATTTTTGCATTGAGACTTAAATTTCTCCAGCGATTAATATAGTCAATGATAGTTTCTTCTTTCTAATAGCAATAGTTAGTGAGTTCAGTTATGCTGATTGTCCTTTGAGCACTATAGAAACGATTGAGGAACTCTTGTTTCAGTTGCCCCTAACTATCAATAGAGTCTGCATCCAAGTTAGTATACCAATCAAAAGCATTATCCTTTAATGATCAAATAAATTATTTTACCAAATGATCTTCATATGTCCTAACATTATTACAAGTCTCAAAGAAATAATCCACATGTTGCTTTAGTCTGCCATTGCCATCAAATTATAGAAACTTTAAGGATTGATAACCGATTGTTATTTTCAAGTTGCCAATCCTTTGAGTATATGGCTTGGAGTAAGTCAAAGATGGATTAAAACTTCTATCAAGCTTGTCTTTGATAGTTCCCATGATAAACTCCTTCAATGGGTTGATGGGAATAAGTCTAGTGGAAACTTGTGGTTCTTTTGTTGCAATTTCTACATATTTGGCTAATTGCCTCCTTGTGGTTGTTTCGCATTTGTGCTAAGCTTTAATTTGTTTATCCACTATATAACTAGCATTAAGATTGTCTTTTTTGCTCATCAATTTGGAGATTTGAAAGTCTCACTCTTGGACATGCTTTGTGAGCCACTTAATGGCCCTCATCAAATTTGCAATTTGTTCTTCCATGGTTGTAGCACTTGTTACTATCACTGTTGCTATGCTTGAGGAATTTGATATTGAGTGGGGAATGGATGATGCAGATTCTTTCTTTGAGTCTCTACCATCTTCATTCATATTAATAAAATACACCGATACCTTTTCCACAGCAAGCGAAGGAGCCACCTCCAAAGATAATTGCTACTTCTTGGACATATTTCTTGTAATAATGCCAACACTTTTTGCTGTAGAACTTGAGGAATTTAAAGTAATAATTTTCAATGTTGCAATCCTGTTGGCGGCCATTTGATATTTTAGTCTTGATGAAATAAAAACATGAGAGGTAGAGATGGTCTCACTAGGCATGCCAAAAAATTTGTATGCCCAATATTTCTTTGTCTACAATAAATAAAATTACAAGAAAAAAAATCTATACAAATAAAATAAAATTCAAACTTATCAATTGTAGATTTAATCTCTAATCCAATTCTCTGATTTTTTTCTTCCAAATATAATTTTGAAATTTAATGAACTTCACGATGAATGCCTTGAACACCATGGATTTTTTTGAATTTGATTTAAAATAGCATCAATTTGAGGACTTCACACTTTAATCACAAATCAAATGTAAAAAAATATAAGAGCTCCGTGAAGAACGCCATGGATCTCCTTGAATTTGCTTTGAAGAAAATAATGCCAATTCGATGGCTTCGCACCTTAATCTCAAATTAAATGCCAAAATATGATGAGGTCCACAAAGAACGCTTGGAACGCCATGGATCTTCTTAAATTTATTGGAGAGAATTGTTGGTTTTCTTCAAGTTTTTTCTCACTTGCTAGGATTTGTGTTTTGTGTTGTTGATGTGTAGAATGAGTTCTGCTCACCCTCTTTATATAGATACTTGATGGGAGAATTTCAAATTGACTTAAAATTTCTTTAATGGTTATCTCTTTGATATGATAATATCAAAAATCAAGAGATAATATTAAGTATCAAGAGATAATATCAAATATCTTTAATTTGATTGATCTATAGACATAGATGGTTTATTTTGACACTTGTCAATATTTGATTTGAGCATAAAATAAATATTAGAGTATTAATTAACATTAATATTTATTTTTTCAAATTAAATTTAATAAATTTCAAAATAAAAAAAAATTGAATTAATAACTAACATATTATTTTTACGTATTGCTCCCCAATTGCGCAAAATTAATATGTCTACACATGCATGATGATATGTGCAGCCCTTAATATATTGAACGATTTTTGATCTAACAATATTAATCTTATATATAAAATATGAGGTTAGATATTCAAATTTGACGCTTTTAGTTTGTAGCGTGTAAATTTATAATAACTTAAAAAAAAGAAAAAAATAAAAAAAATACAAAGGTGCTCCCCTCAACATAACTATTGTTTATAAGTATACCATGGCAGGTACGTAGCATCTGCGAAACTTATACATACTGAATTAATCTTGTCTGTATTCACTGTCCTGTCTACGTACACAATACTAATTGATCACAGTTTATTTGACAGACAAGGAAAATGTCACGTGGTTCTCTGGTCTTCTCATGGGACGATCAAGACAAATTGAGTTGACGACTGAAGTCAACTTATTTTTCTTCTTGGGCCTACAGAATTATTATGACCAAGAAAGAAGGGATCCAAAAATCAATATTGAAGAAATCGGACACCAGAGGGCCGCTTCAATCGAAAATCGGTTAAGATTTTCATTCGGTTTAAAAATTAAAATTAATTTGTGAAGAAACTAGTTTAAATCAATGCAAATTAGTATGAAACCAATTGAATGGAAGAACTTGTCTTAGTTCCTTTTCAATCAATTGGTAAGTATTTTTAAGTAAAAATTAAAAAAATTAATTTGATATTTTAAATTATGTATGAATATTATTGCATACAGTATTGGAGAAAGTTCTATAAAAACCAGATAATTTTTATTTTTTTTCTTATTTATATATATATATATATTTGAAGTTTTTTATATTTTTAATATAATTATATAATATTAAATATAATTATGATGCCATGTTGATTGAATCGATGGTCAAATCGATTGGATCAATTGAACCAATAAAATCATCAATTCGATCACCGATAAGATTTCTCAAACATTGCCCAAAATAGGTTTTTGTTGATGATCTTTTATTCACATTCGTTCTATGTATAATTCTTGTCTTGTTTAATTTTCTTCTAAATTAACTAAATATATATCTAAATATGTGTATATGTTTATCTCCATTAGAGCTAGTGCGATTAGTCTTCCAAACATAATTCCTTTCCTTTGTCTTTTAAGTAGTCTAACTATTAGGGATGCTAATAATTAGGCTTTGAGCTTTGCACTGCTAGACTTTGATCAAGAACAAATTGAATCATATATATAGATTCCTCAAAGCTCAAATACACACACACACACACACATAAATATAATATAAAGCATATAGTGTCGCAAAAGAATAAAAAATAGGAAGACCATGATCGTCTGCATGGAAACTCGTTAAGTCAGCTGTTTGTTCATTTATGATGCACATATATTGCAAAGAATGGCCGTACCTTGTGGGACACTATATATCAAATATTGGTACAGGTAGTAAATGCGTGCTAGATTCATGTTCGACTTCTTCTAACTATGAAAATTAATGAAGCAAGAGGAAAAATTTGTGCATCTTTGAATAAATTTAATTTTCTGTATATTCTACTTAAATAATAAGGATTTGTCTTATTTTTTCAAAATAACATGTATTACCAATGCGAATACCACAATAAATCTATTAATACCCGTAGCATGTGTTGGTCATGTGCATGGAATTGGAGATAGTCACAAACCTTTTTAATGTGGAATAACTTCTCTTCTCATGTTTTTGACCATGATATTAAGAAATTATGAATGGTGGGACAACGGCCTATTTTTTTTCTAGGGAAGGTTAGTATCTGCTTTTCTGAGCTTGTGATTATTTGATATATGTAAATACTATCAAAAATTAAACTATATCATTTGTGTGTAAAACATATATAATTCTTAATTTAATATAAGATACATATATATATATATATCTCGTATGATTATATCTCAATCATATTTTGTCTTGAAAAATATTTGAAAATTGTGCATTTGATTGTTCATATATATGCATGGTATTTCTCACTATGTCCTTAAGATGAATGAAAATAAAATTATAATGAATTTACTAGATTTTGAAGGAATTCAAATCCTACATCAAAACCATATAACTGAAATGTGCACAAATTTTAAGACAATCAAAATTTATTTGCATAACACCATACATATCTGTATCACACATTAAGACGCTCAAGCAAATAGACATCTATTGATTTATTAGAAACAAGAACTATAACGCCCCCATGGTTGTGATAAGCAAATTTATTCTAGGATATCTCAAACCAAACGACACGTACATAGATATATATAGCAAACATTGCTAATCCAACCTTGGCTTCTCTTGGTCCTCTCATGCTCAATGCTACAATATACTCTTAATGTTATCACCAAAGTGCGATATAGAATGCATCTTCTCCAAGTGGTTCAGAATAGAAATTTCCTTGGGATTCTGCAGTTGAATACCAAGAAGCGATTCCAGCATTATCTGAAGAATCAGAGCAGATGGAGTTATTACTATTATGCATTTCTTGGTATAACTCAAAATGATCATAAAGTTGGTATTCCTCTGCAAATGGAGGCATATTCATGCTGAGTTGGCTGTGACATGTTTGATATTCTTCAGTACACCTGCTGAGGCCATCTTGAACTTGTGCAGCCGAGTTGGCAGCAGTATTGATGATATTGTCAGCGTTTTGAACAGATAAACCTTGGGGGACACTAACATTCTTGGAAGCTGCAAATTCCTCTTGAAGATGATCAGTTGCTATATTGCAGAAGTTGATTAATTCAAATGATTGTTGATCTTCCTGCAGTAGCATTGGAGCACTCCTCATCACTTTGACAGCACCACCGCGTTTTCGTTTATTACTACTGCGTTTATTTATGTGGGCATGCCAATAATTCTTGATTTCATTGTCAGTTCTTCCAGGGAAATTTGCAGCAATGGTTGACCACCTGCACCAATAACTCATGAAGTTCAATTCTTCTTACATACATATATGTATGCGCAAGCAAGATCAGTTTTTCATGATATATATAGGCCATACGTACTTGTTTCCAAGCTGGGCGTGCCATTTGATGATGAGATCCTTTTCTTGTTTGGTGAAGTTTCCCCGCCTGAGACCAGGCTTTAGGTAATTCACCCACCTCAGCCGGCAACTCTTCCCACATCTTGCCAGACCTGATCAATCAATATTGATGCAACCCCCATCAACAAATATATCAGACCCGTATTAGTTCTCCCTTTGAGATTTTATCTAAGTTATAGAAACAATCCTCATGTATAGCAAGAAAAGCTCCCCAAAAATATTAGGGTTTTGATTATGGTGATTAGGGTTTAAATCTTGAAATCCCAAGAAGAAAAAAACTAATAATCCGTGCATACTCTTTCTGAAATTGTTGAATTGAGTTGTCACTACTTAATAAATTATTTTTTTGGGTTCAATTCTTGGTCTGTTGAAAAGAAGCATGATATATAGAAGAAGCTGTGCCTTACCCGCAAGTATGGGCACCAAACGCCAGTTGAAGTGACCATGTATCTGAACACAAGCCCTTAACTTGTTGTCCTCTTCTTCATTCCAAGCACCTTTCTTCATTCCATTACTGTCGAAAGAAGGTGGTCTCACCATTTTTGTCTATCTAGCTAGGTCATCCTTAATAATCTCTCGAAACAAGTTCAGTCCTAAACATGTATATATATGGGGTATGGGGTGTGTGGGCATTGGTGGAGTACATGCTGGCAAATCTAATAACCGTGTTTAAAGGAGAATATCTTTCAACTGTCAACGTACGAAACATCGTACGAAGCCATAATTCGGTAATATAAAATGTTAGTGTAATTAGAGACAGGCGGTTAAAGGGTTATGCAGGTAAGAAGGAGCTAGGAGGCTTCCCCAGTCAAGTGAGCTGCATATGGTTCATGGAACTTTTGGTAAAGCACACCAACATATACAAAATTTTTGACCCCATTCTAAATAGCATTATATAGTCCACTGGCAAATTAATCACGCTCAACTATTACGCGGTAGTCTGCTCCAACGCGGCGGTCTCAACGGAATGGGCCGGTTTTATTATTATATTATATTTCTTAGCTACTTATTTATCATAGATCAGACATTAAAATAAATTAAATTATATGCACAGCGGTCAAAAATCAGTTACTAGCTAATTTATTGGCCGATTTAGTGAATGTTAGCGACGGTTAAAAAAAAAGTTATCATTAATTTTAACGGTCATTAATTAGTAACAAATGAATTAGTGACCACCATCATTGTTTATATATGACTTTGTATATGATCACTAGGCAATATACTGATTAGTGACTGCAACATGCTAATTCAAGTGGGCAACCAAAAAAAAAAAGTCTTGAACTTTATAATCTTGATAATTCGAACACTTGGCATATTACTTATAAGACAACTTACTAAGCACAGACAAAGTACATTTTCATCTATGAGTTTCTATAATATAATATATATATGATATCTACAAATTAAAAACATAATTATAATTAATATACTTGTTATTAAATTATTATTATTTTTAGTCTCAATATTTACAAAATATATTTAATATTTCATAATTATTTTTCAATTTAAATTACAACATTTATTATTTGTAACTACTACCTCTAAGTTTCTGGGCATGTTTGTCATAATATATTTTGTTTATATATATATACACACACATTATAATTTGTATACATATTAATATATATGTCATAATAAATAGTTTACACATAAATATAGTAAATATGTATATGCTAATAAATACACTCACTAATATATAATATTGATGTTGCAAGGAAATGGAGTTGAGTTCCAAAATCAAGAAGCTTAGTTGAGTTGCTCTTAGAATGCACTTGCATAGAGTTCGAGCTCACAAATGATTTGTAAAACATCTTTTTTGCTTTGAGAGTTGGCATTTATATTGATTAGGTTCTTAATTGTCGGTCCACTGGGGATTTCGGTGCCCATCTCAGTAGGTTTAATTTATTGGCCTCATTGGTCTTTGTCTTAATTATTTATTTAATCACCTCTATACTTGTTTTTTACGTTTGAGGCCTTATTTTGCTAAATCATCAAAATCCCTGCTTGCAGTTTAAAATTTTAGTTTCATGTCAAAGGTATACTTTAGGAGCTGATTTTACTGCACCTTATCTTAATAATTAATTTAATTTAATTTCATTTTAATTTATTTTTAATTTAACTTTATGAAAATCCAAGCAAATCAATAATTAAATGATTGGAAGACTTGTAATTAAGTCTCTTCGACTTGTTACCATCAAGGAATAATGTTTTTGCTGGCGATTTGCATCCTCCGAGGGACTTTGATAATTTTCAAGGCTTGAAAAGTTGCATTTGTGGCAAAGGTGAGTTCTCAAAATAATTTTTTACCTCATGTAGGCATCTCTACGGTGGAAGCCTATGCAACGAGTGCTTCTGCGATAAGTAGCTGCAGTAATACCAAATTAATTCATGGAAGGATTGTCCTCCCCATGTTGTTGTTGTGTTGTTTGAGTTTGACCCTTCTTTGGAGGCATTTTTTGATTATTGAATATTATTTTTCGTTAGGATTAAGGTTTAATTTAAAGTTAAAGTTTAAGTCTAGAGAAGGGTAGTCTTTTAAGGAGGGGTCAGCAGATGCTCATGTGGTCAATAGTAGCCTCAATGACGATAGTGATTTATCTTGTTTACTTTAAATGAGTTACATATATTGAGATGTAAAGTAAATTACTCTGATGAGTTTGACCTTGTGGCTCATGTCAAGACTTAGACATTTTTTCCATGGGCATCTTTGCTTTACGAAGCACTTGGAATATTTTGGTGGAGCATCATGCTTTGAAGATTTCCTCGAATTTCTACAAAGCTTTAATTGTGCTCTAGGAAACACTTAGAAATTTTTGTAGAACTTTAGGTTTCAATGATTATCTTAGATCTCCAATGAAGCTTTATTGCACTTCATAAAGACCGTAGAATTCCTCACAGAGCTTTGTGCTCTAAAGATTCTATAGAATCACTAGCAAGGCACTATATTCAATAAATGACTTTGAATTTTTTTTGGGTATCATCTATCCTCTTTCTTTTAACCGTTCAGTGCTTACTGATCATCAACTTCATGTTGATTTGCCTTGTGGTTCTTTTAATGAGAGACATGAACAAGTCCAATACGAGTAGCATATCAAAGCTAAGTATAAGTAGCGAGAGTATGTGGGAGATTGTCATTGGGTTTCAAGTGATTAAGAGTTTGACTGAGATGAAGTAATTCACCTAGGGTGCAGCCTTTTTGGATTTAGCATCATCCATTCACTAAACATATCACATAAATCAAAATCTAATATAATGATATATTTTTGCATCCAATTTTTTCATGTAGCATAATTCATTCCATCGTACAATGGAGGTTGGCTATGAGATTATCCTTTTCCAAAGATATCCAATGTATTAGTATCTTTTACGAAGTAATTACACCATAATATAGAGTACATGCTCTATTGCCAATTGAGAGTGATTAAATGCCTAGAGGAGGTGAATTAGGATTTTCAAAGTTTTGTGCAGTTGAAGTTTAATTGATCACTCAATAACATTTTTGCCTTTTAGAGAACCCTTTAAGTCTTTTGTGGAAAAGTATTTTAGTTCCTAATTGAAACTTGTCCTAGTTCTACTTCCAGTTAGAGTAGCAATGAAGTAAACTAGTAAAGCACAATAACAACAATGGTATTCATAGTGGTTCAGTAGAGCCTACATCCACTGCCTAAACTTTCTCGTAGTATTCAAAACCTGTCAAATTAATGTGAAAAGATAGACTTTGTACAAATGTAAGCACAATAATTTGACAAAAATAAGGATAGGGATAGAAATATCTTAGAAAGGTGAAAATAAGCTCTCAATAAAGAGCAAAACTAGAATCCTAGACTGGATGAAATAAATTCTGGAATATTGCAGAATCTACTGCTTTGTTAACGAGCCCAAGGGAACTTTTACTAGTCTCACTTGAACGATCTCTATCGATTGATGCATACATTGTTGCAACTCTGTTTGGCAAACTCTAAATTCTCTTTCTAGACCTTAACGCAAGATACTATAGAAAATTCCAACAGCACTGCTCTATTGGTTTCTTCATTTAGAGGTCCTTAAGGCAAACATGTGTCTGGTTTGCTCTCTTTGTGGATCCCTCGAGAGTAGGTATGTCTCCTATCTTTCTTCACCACTATGTCCTTCAAAATGCAAATTCATCCCTAGCTATTCTCATCTCCCTGGTGTCCATCAAAAGCAAGCACCTCTTGACTTTCTTTGCCGCAAGATCTCTTGAAATCACAACAGAAAACAAAAAATTGAAAATATTTAAGATAAAATATATATGAGAGTATCATACTCTTGAAGGACACTTAACAAAGAATCTCTTCCGTCTTACAAGGTTACAGAATGCTGTTGTTTTTTTTTTCAATTTATAGGTGCTATATAATCCAAAATGGAAAGTATTCATTGATGCAAATAAGGAAGCAATATTTCATGGACTGTGCCCATTGATACTAGAATGATTTCATAGATTTTAGACTTATGAATAATACATCATTATGATCTACTTTTCTATTTGTGAAGATATGAATAGAATACCTAAACGAAGTTACTAAATAAGGTTTAATCAACTCCAGCTCACTATGATGGATTCTGGCAAAACTAAATTTAAGTAAGTCTTGATATTAAGGCAGTTTCAACATGTAATCTTGTCATAATTAAAACTATATTTAGATCATCAAAAGAGTTTATGATCTACTATCCTATTCATGAAGATATGAACATTAAGTTAGAATCTTTGAATGATCACATGAAATAAGGATAGTTAATTCTAGCTCACTATGATAGATTCTAGCATGTAAATAGAGAAAGGAGCCTTAATTAATATTAAGGTAGTTTTCAACATACAATTTTTTTATAATCAAAACTATATTTAAATCATCAAAAGGGTTAACAAATTTTACAAAAAAATTTATATCTACTACCTTGACATAATTTATATTTTGCTTAATTATATATTTAGAATTTTTTTATTTTAAATTATTAAAATTCTTTTTCCAACTTATAAATGTAATTTTACGATTTTCAATATTATCATATACTTTGATATTTTAAAATAACTTTTAATATTACATTTTGTTTTATTTCCACATAAACCATCTCACTCCTACAAAAATGTAGCAAAACACAAATATTGCAAATAAACTAATTCTTTCAAATATTTCTCACAAAATATCTTACAATCATCTACAACCTTAAATCATACCAACACATTACATCATACTTAATTATTATATTATCTCCTGCAATTAAATACATATCTATTTCTCATTATCATTTATTTAAAATATAAAATCTTACCCAGTATCTAAAAAACATGGAGAATGAAAATTTGTCTTACAAACAATTGCAGTCTATAACTTTCATCCCTTATAATAAAAGTGTAATCTTATAATAAGAGTGTTGTACATGCTGTATTTCCTAATTTTATGGACGGAGAATATTTAGTTCTAAAATTTTTCCCTTTCTCTTTAAAAAACTAGCAACCCTCGTTAGTGTTCACTTTACTTCTTTATCTCTTAATCTTTCTTCTTCTTTTCTTTCTTTGTCTAAAATTATTTTGTATAATTCTAGCTAATAGGTAAATGTCAGAGTTTGAGCCACATGAGTTATGGTAGTTTTCAATGGGCATTAATTTTATATGTATAGGTTATGGGTGTAAACAAATTTTAAACAAATTACGTACATTGGTTTTATAATTTTATGTGATTCACTTTTTAAATATTTGAATCCAGATATGGATTCAATGAATATTTATTTCATATCTGAATCTGTATGCATCAAATATCAATTGAATTCAAATATATTCTTAGTCAATTATAATAATTCAAATACTTTCATATTCAACTAAAATTATCCATATTCGAACTCAAATATTATTTTTTAAATATTCATATTCGATGATAATAATTTGGATGTCCATTCATGAACATACGGATATGTGACCCCTTTAACCTATAACAGATGTATATTTTTCAATTAATTGAAGGAACTATATAATTTCATTAAAAAGGAAGCAATCAAATAAACAACATTATTTATAATTGGTAATTAACTTTATAATTGATTATTAGCACTAATTATATTGATAATGATGTTTAAGTATATTAATTATAAAGTCAACCAATGTTATTCAATTTTTCATCAATATTATTATAATTTTTTAAGTTTATTATTTTTTCTTTTCAATTCTTCAATTATAATTTGTATACATATAAATACACACATACATATACAGATTATGAGATCTATATAAAATATAAAAATGTATATAATTTCTTTAAATATTATTTATCAAGTACAAATAATGAATATAATTAAGTTACAAAAAAATTAAATATGTAAATGGATACATTCAGTAGATATATATTAGACAGTGGATATTAAACTGATTAAATGTGCATTCACCATATCCATATTCATATCTATTTACAATTGAATATTTACTAATCAAATTTAGATAATATCCGTAGTAAATGGATGCAAATAATATTTTATATAAATGAATACTAGTGTGAATTGTAAACGAATTTTTGAATATTTATTTACAACTCTATGTAGATTGGAACATATCTAAATATTAGAATCATCAAAATTATTTTGCTAATTGGTTGAATAGTTTGAGATATTAGGTTCAATTATTTAGTATTTGGTTTGAGCGAGGCAGTAATTTAAATTTTTTTTTGTAATTTAATATATTTATAATTTTAACATATATATACACTTATGTACACATTAATGGAATATTCTAAATATATAAAAACAATTTCTTTTGGTTGCATTTCATTCAAATAATAGTAAGTGAAACAAGTACGTAGAAGGAATCAATAGAGTGCACAAGCGGTGTCTTAAACAAAATTAAATTGTGACTATCAAAAAAGTTTATTGGGATTGGCATGGAAAGTTTTTGAGTGTATTGTTGTTAAAAATTAAGTAAAGAACTCTATGTATACATACACCCATTATGTATGTATATATATACTGATATATACAAACGTGTACGTACCTCTTATTAATCCATGTTATTTTAATGAACTATTAGATAATATTGATTGGAGTCTTATATTTTAACATTTGGGCTTCGGTAATCATTATTCATATTCTGGCATTACGCGACTTATTCGATTAATTATTGACCATCGTATGTTTAATTAGTTAAGTGGTCTATTTGACCAATAAGATGAATTATAAATATATGTCTTTTAAAGATACTTTAGGCGTTTTATGTGTGAAAATTTTTCCCCAAATTTCATTAGAAGTGGAGATAAAAATTCCCTTTAGATATTGTACAATAACAATGACATAGTCGTCACTTGGGCTTTTCGTTAGTTTCCACCACAACATTAGAGAAATTAAAGGACCAAAACACATCATTCGTAAAAATTTAAGACTACATTTGCTGAACCCATATATATGCAGACCCTAATGAGA
>JACGDI010005411.1:1307437-1407721 GCA_014898725.1 Jacaranda copaia | reverse complement strand
AAAAAGAGAGAAAAAAAAAAGGAAAAAAGAAAGAAAAATGCGAGGCAACACAATGTTTCGTGAATTAAGTTTGACTATATTATAAGTGGACATAATAAATATTTTTGACAATTTGAGTTGATCAATATCATAATATGAAGGTTATAAGTAGTCTCGCCTGTGAAATTTGATCAAAAAAAGAAAAAAGTATCGCCTGTGGAATTCGACGTTATGGGTTGAGCGTACAGATTGGAATAAGAGCCGATCCAATTGTCATACGCCAGTCTCCATGGGCGTAGAAACTGAAAACATGTGCCAAAATCTTTTAAAATGAAAATTCGAAATATTACAATTTTTGTTAAATCCTACGTACTTCAAACTTAAATTCACCCTTAGCAGACAAATCGGTTGTAAGAAATCTGATGGGACCGTAATTTCCACACTTTTAACTTGTAATGATGCAATCCCTTACATAGCTCTACTCAAGTTTCGAGGATGAAACTCAATTCTTTTTCCCCTTTTTCGCCAACAGAGTATGGAGAGAGTACTATATCGCAACAAAATGAATTGTTAGACACTAAAGGATGTCATTAAAATAGTATTCAGTAACAATTTTATATTTATTAGCTTTTTTAAAAATATTAAGTGTTGTAAACTTGTGTATTAGCATGTAGCAACAAATTAATTAAATTCCACTTAAGCCATGAAAGATACACCAAAATATGCATTGCAATTTAGAATTGACAAATCAATAAAATAAGTTTGTCAAAGTTTATAGAATCCCGAATGGGAATAAAGGTAAAAATGGACAAAAGTATAAACAAAATTTTAATTAATGGACCATAAAAAGTTAAATAACACAATAATTTATATTGATTCAACAAGCCTACATCTACTGCATAAATAAAATATTTAGGATTTGAACCACAACAAACTAACTAGAATGCTGCACTCAACTTTCAGCATGCTAATTTATACTTTGAAGCATGTTGTGAGACCTTACGTATTGCTTTACATTTGGTGCTTAAACAAACTAAGATTGGTTCAATAAATTCCATGTATTTATTGAGATAATTGAAGCCCAAAATCTGCGCCTTTCCTTCTTCAAAGCCACCCGTATCTTGCCATATATTTATGTATAGATTGTTCGGGAAAATGCCTACAATAATGCAACGGCTACTTGCTATTTTGATTCCTGCCAAAAATATGATGCAAGTATTAACATGCATAGAAAAGATAATGCAAATTGGTCATTGCCAAAACAAATTTAAAGGAGATCCTTAACAATTTTTAAACCATTGAAATCAATAAAGGGCTGTTACAAACCAACCTAAGACGGTAATACCATCGTTCAAGTTGTATCTTGTTGGCAGCATGATGTACCTCACCTGATGCAAAATTGAACTTAATTATAAGAAATAATACTACAAATAAATTTTTAACTTCCAAAACTCAACATACTGATCCACGCAATTGTAACTTAGAAGTATTTTTTCAATTTCTTGTTAAATTCTTTTGCTCATTATTAGTATGCAATTTGAAGAAACATAATATACAATTGTGGTAGCAAAATATAAAATTTGTTAATATAATGCAATGTGATTATATTGGAATAGTGCCTCACAAGCCAATTAGATTGGCCATGTAAACTATTTCACTCGTGATACAATTTTAATTGAATGATATTTTTCACATGGTCACCTTCATTTTATACTTTATTTCACTTTACTCGTATTTGGATGAAGCCCTTAGATCACCTATGATTGCGGGACTTGGTTTGGTGACCATGAAATAAGTCTCACACATTCAAATTTTCCAAATCATAGGATCTTAAGAGACGAGACATCTAAGATCCAGATAAACTTACACTAACGATGCATAAATCTAATAGTTGGATATTGCTCCGTTCCATGAGCAATTGTATGAGATACGGGTGCATGTTATTGGATGCTTGTTAAAGAACAAGACACTGAAGAACTACCAAAGAATCCATTAGATAGCTGGAGTGGTAAGTCAGTAGTGGCAAGCTATTCAGCTTACGTTAGTGCATATTATTAGTTCTTTGATTTGAGGATCCGTGGTAATCTTGTGTTTGGTCTTCATGCTTTGACTTGCCCATGGTCACCTAGCGGGCCGTTTGGATTGAGATTGGGTATGAGCTACATGGCATGGAGGTTTGTGAGATCCAAGAAGGAATTCGACTCCTTGCTATTGTGAAGGGCAAGCGCATATCTTATGTATTCTATAATGATCGATTCCAAGAAATCCTTGTGCAAGGTGGTGTGACAATTTGAAAAAAAGAGTTTTCCAAATATGAGGTCACATAAGGGAATCGAACATTGAGAATAGAAATATAGCATCGAGGTTATTAGGAAGCCGGCAAATATCTTGTCCTAGGCCTCTTTCAGAAGATAGAAGACGAAAGGGCCGTATTTGCATAGTATGCGTATAGCTATGATGGTTCTCCAAAACACTCATTTCAACCAATTAGTTGGGCTCCATGGGCTTGAGATTGAACATCAACCATGAAGATTAGATACTCTTCAATCAATGAGATTAATTGAATTGAGTCTATTGGTTTAAAAGGAGTTTTAAACTAAAATGAATATAAAATATTCAATTACAAGGAGTTGTAAGTGCATGTTTAATAAATGGTAGAACCTATTGGGTCACACATAAAAGCTAATTAGCTTCCTAATTGATGAAGAAAATTTTCTAAGTGTAACTAACTCCAAATGGACCGATTTTAAGGTGCCAATTTTCCAGGTCATTTTTGGCTTGATTAATTTAACACTTAAATTAATCAATTAATTTAAAAAGTTAAATTAGACCAATAATTAAGGAGTTAATTATTTGTTGTCAACATGACCATTAATTGGTTAAGATAATTAAAAGCATTAAGTTAGCAAATTAAGTTTAAGAGTTAAGCTAGTTTGACTTAAAAGTAAGTCAAAGGTTAATTAATTAAATTAAAGAGTTTAATTTAATTAATGGAAAGAATATATTTTGGAGGGAAAATTCAAATGAAGAATTCATTTGAATTAATATTTTAATTAATTTGAAATTAGATTCAAATTAAGTTGAAATGCACATAAAATTCAAATGAGATTTAAATTTAAATTTGCCACCTAAGCTTGCAAGCGGCCGTCCTCCTTGAGGAAGGTGTGATGCCATCTCTCCATCACACCATTTTCCTTTTATATATAACTATAGAGGTCAAAAGAATCAGTAGCTCACACCATTTTTGTGAAGAATTAGATTTTACCACAATTCTCTCCAAAACCTCTTGCAAACATTGCATTCATGTATTAAAAGCTTTGCTCTTTTCTTCTTCTTTGCAACCTAAAATTGAACTCCACCACATAAAATATCCTCTCTTATTATGGCTTATAGATTTGAGATTTTGGAAGATTTAATTGGTGTGTAGATTAAAACAATAAAGGCAAATAAGAGAATTTGCTTGTTTCGAAAATCCATCTGCACAGAATCCAATTTTGAGATTTTCTCCAAGGAGTTTCAGAAGGACTTTTGATCCAAATTTTTTATAGTGAGTTATTCAAGGAATTGAGAAGATCCATTAACTTTTTAGGAATTTTTGGAGGCATTTTGGTTGGGCAAGTTTTGCACTATTCCAGTTGTGCTAGCTGCAGATAGTTCACAAGTCTCTCCTTAGATTTTGCTTTTCTAGGTAATGCTCTCACCAAATTTGAATCCCTAGCATGATTTGATTCTTGGTATGCTTGTAAACACTAGTTTATTTCATGATTTTGAATTTTTGATAATTGGATCATAATGTCTTGCTTTCAGACTAATCTTAATCATTCTTCATTCTCAATGAGTTTCGCCCAGATTTTCTCATTTCTAACAATCAATATCATTATTAATACCAGAGTAGGACATTGGCCATTTACACATTTATACATAAATAGCAAGTCGGGTTACCTTTCCTCTTTTTTAAGTTGTTAGATAGTTAAACACTAGCTAATTAGTAATTTGCAGCTAAACTTGAATATATTGTTGTAACTTTCTTCACGTAATTAGTGTAAAGTTTTCTTCTCTCACTTAGCACTAGATTGCCTGCATGCTTTCATCTTTTTTTTTTTTGTGGCAACTTCTCTCACTTAAGATGGTATCCAAGGCTCTCCATGTGCCTAAATCCTTCTTATAAATTCTTCGTCTCTTTTCCTTCCCATCTTTTCCAAAAAAATTCCTATCTCCTTATCTCCCATGTCACATGACTGCTGCGTCTAGTGATAATCCATGCCTTGTACTAGTGTTGCAACCACTCATTGGCAATAGCTACTCTTCATAGAGCTGGGCCATGCTTATATCTCTTTTCATCAAAATCAAGTTAAACTTTGTGGACAAATCCGTTCCTAAACCTTTAACAGATTGTCCTTTCCTTCCTTATTCATGAATAACAAGTAACAACATTGTTATATCATGGCTATTGAGCATTAGGTCAAAAGGCATATCCATCAGCCTCATTTTCTCCAAGTTAGTTCTTTGATTTGGTTGGATCTTAAAGAATGCTTTTAGCAAAGCATTGGTCCAAAAATTTTCCAATTGAATTGGGACATTATCAATCACACGCAATGCACAAGTTTAGTTAGTGTTTACTTCACAAAGTTGAAAGCATAATGAGAAGAATTAAGCAACTTTAGACCGTCTTGTACCTATGGTCAATGTACTTATGGTGCAATGAAAGATCCACACATCAATGGACAATCCAAATCTCTTCTATGTTAGTCGGAAAATAAAGAAGAGATGAGCAAGAATAAAGGTTGACTTTAGAGGTAGGAGAAGAATAAAAAATGTGAAGTTTCAACGCATGAGACAACACATGCAAATTTGGAGGAAAAGAGAGAATCTAACAATTAGATCTAAAACATATGTATTCACATCATAACGGCCGATCACTCTATATATCTATATATAGATGGAGGGAAGGTGTGACGCTTAGATGGCATCACACCACCCTTGTGGTTGGCGCCAACTTGCAAGCAAGTTGCATGTGAACTTAAGATGCATTTGAGTTTCATTTGGAATCTTCATTTTATCTCACAAAATGTCATCCAAATAAATTCTATTGCACTCTAAATGAACTCTTCTTTTCAATTTTCTCTCAAAAATTAATTCTTTATTTTAATTAAATTAAACACTTTAATTTAATTAATTAACCTTTGACTTAACTCTTAAGTCAATTAATTTAACTCTTTAATATAGCTATTGTTAACTTAATTTCTTAAGTTAACTTGAACAATTGATAGTCATGCGGTACCAATTAAATTAACTCCTTAATTTAATTGGTTTAATTTAATTTTTAAATTTTTTTAGATTAATTTAACAATTAAATTGATCAAGGAAAAATGAATAACAAATTTAGTCAACTATCTCCTTCCAAAAATCGGCCAACTAATTAGTTGAAGTGAGTACTTGTGGAGAACTATTCTAGCTCTACACTTACCATGCAAATACAGCTATTCCATCTCCTATCTCTTGGAAAAAGCCTAGGGCAAGATAATTGTTGGCTCCCTAATAGCTTCGATATTATGTTTCTATTCCAATGTTCAATTCTTTTTTATGACCTCATCTTTGAAAAATGCCTATTCCAACTTGTAATACTACCTTGCGCATGGATTTCATGGAATCAATTATTATAGAATACATAGGAGATGAACTCGCTTTTCACAAAGACAAAGAATCAGATCCTATCTTGGACTAACAAACCTCCATATTTAAGTAGTTCATACCTAACCTCAACCCGAAAGACCTGCTCAGTAGTCAAGGAAGAGTTAAAACATGAGGACCTAAATAGAAGGTTACCATGGATCCTCAAGTCAAAGGACTAATTATATACATTAGCACAAGTTGGAGAACTTGCCACTTCCGCTATCTAGTAAATTCTCCAAGTGAGCCCTTAGTAAAGTTGTTCTCTAATTAACAACCACTCACATGCACCCATGTCTCACATGGATTGTTTATGAAATGACGTAATATCCAACTGTTAGATTTATGCATCGTTAGTGTAAGTCTATCAAGATATTAGGTACCTTGTCTCATAAGATCTTATGACTTAGAAGATTTAAGATTACGACCATGTAAAACGTATTTCATGAACACCACCTAGTGCGTAACCAAGTCCCATAGTCTTGTGTGATCTAAGGGCTTCAACCAAATGCTAGTGAAGTAATTTATGCATAAGATGAAAATGGCCATGTATAATGAATATCATTTAATCAAGATTGTATCACAAGTGAAATAGTTTTTATGCTAATCTCATTAGCTATGGTGAACTATTCCAACAATCTCTCATTTGCCCTAAAGCCAATGCCCCATAATCTTAAGGCAATTTTTCTTAAGATATTTTTCAAAGACCTTTCAGGTTAGGTGTTTAGTTAGTAGATTTGTTACATTCTCTTCTGAGATTATTTGTTCCACTCGAATGTCACCTCTACCAATGATCTCCTGGATAAAATAGTATTACCTCAAAATATGCTTAGATTGCTAATGAGATCTTAACTCCTTACCTTGTGCAATTGCACCATTGTTGTCACAGAAGATAACTATAGGCTCAGTAATGCTAGGTACTATATCCAACTCTTGGGAAACGTTTTTGTTCCAAACTCCTTCCTTTGCAGCTTCTAAAGCTGTAATATATTTTACCTCAGTAGTAGAATCGGCTGTGGTGTCTTGTTTGGAACTCTCCCAACTAATCTTGCCGTCATTGAGGCAAAATATAAATCTAGATATAGATTTTAAGTCATTTACATCACATTGAAAACTAAAATCTGAAAAACCTTCAGGTTTCAATTCTCCATTATCGTATGTCAAAAATAAATCATAGTCTTTCACAAATGCTTAAAGATTGCTTTAATGGCCATCAAGTGATTCTTACTAGGGTTGGGTTGAAAGTGACTCATAATACTTAGAGTGTGCACTATATCCAGTCTTGTACATTGAATGGCATATATTATGCTCCCAATACTGGATGTATAAGGTCTGTAGGATATCTTGCATCTCTCTTCCTTTGTCTTAAGGGCCATAGACTTGGATAGACAAAGATCGTGTCCTATAAGGAGGAATTCTTTCTCAGATTCTTCCATATTAAACCTCTTTAGTATCTTGTTAGTGTACAAGGTTCGAGAAAGCCCTAGCATCCTTCTTGATCTATCTTTATAGATATGTATCCCTAATATGTAGGATGCTTTTCCTAGATCCTTCATGGAAAATTGTGTAGATAACCATACTTTAGCACGCTCTAACATTACTCTCTTATTCTGAATGAGAAGAATGTCATCAATATAAAGCATAATAAACTATAAGCTACTCCCACTAGCCTTTTTATACATATAAGGTTCATACATATTTTTGACAAAGCCAAACAATTTGACTGTCATGTCAAAATGTATGTTCCAACTTCAAGATGTTCTCTTAAGTCCATAAATGGATCTCTCAAGTTTGCAAAATTTTTGCTTGCTCCTTTTGGATATAAAACCTTATGGTTGCTTCATATAAATTTCTTCTTCAATATTTCCATTGAGGAATGCAATTTTCACATCCATTTGCCAAACCTCATAGTCATAATATGTGGCTATGGAAAGTATAATCCGAATAGACTTAGACATTGCGATCAATGAAAAGGTTTCCTTGAAACTAATACTGGGTCTTTGAGTGTAACTTTTGCCACTAGTTGCGCCTTAAAAGTCATTACCTCTCTATAAATTCCTAACTTTCGCTTATAGATCCACTTGTAACCAATAGGTACTATACGCTCTAGTGAATCTACTAAAGTCTATGCTTTGTTGAAGTACATGGAGTCCATTTCAAATTTCATGGCATCAAGCTAATATCACAAGTCTATGTCCAACATAACTTCCTCATAAGTCTTCGGATCACTATTCAATTGGCCTGTCTCATGAAAGAATCCAAACCTTTCAAGTTGCTTCTTGATTTGGTCCAACCTTCTCAAAGGTTGTGCGTAAAGCTCTTGATGTTCACTTGTTTCCCCCGGTTGTGGGACTTGATGATCATTTTGAACTTCATCAAGTTCAACAACATGCAATTTCTATCCAATAGAAATTTCTTTTTCCAAAAGTGGGCATTCCTCAAAACAAACACATTTTGCTCTAAAGGATCATAAAATTAATAATTTATAGACTCTCTTGGATTTCCCATAAACTTGCACAAGATGAATATACTATTCAACTTATCTACCACTAATTGCTTGACATAGGTGGGAGACCCCTAAACTTTTAGATACAAGTAAAAGGGTACTTTGCCATACTACATCTCATGTAATGTTTTTAGCACCAACTTTGAGGGTACTACATTTACTAGCCTCATAGCCATTTCTAAGGCATATCCCCAAAAGAATATAAGCACATCAAAAAAGCTTATCATGGAATGTACCATGTCTAACAAGGTACAATTTCTTCTTTCAACTACTCTATTATGTTGGGGTATGCCAAGTGGAGTCCATTAAGAGAGAAACCTATCTTTCTTTAGATAATCCAAGAATTTGGTACTGAAGTATTCTCCTCCTCAATCTAATAGAAGAGTTTTAATACTTAGTGCTTTTTGCTTTTCTACTTCATTCTTATACTCTTTGAACTTTTCAAAGGTTTTAGACTTGTACTTTATAAGATACACATGTCCAAACCGAATATGATCACTAGTGAAGGTGATGAAGTAAGAATAGTCTCCTTTCGCACTAACTTTTAGTAGGCCACAAACATCTGTATAGTGCTTTGAGATATTTTAACGTGTTCGTCCTATTTTTAGAAATATATCCAAGTCTAACATACTACAAGATGGCATCTTCTTGGTTATCTAATTTTCTTTGACTTGATTGAATGTGAATCAATGAACGTTGAGAATCAAGAATGTACAATCTATTATTTAATGTATCTTGTACAATTAAAGAACCATTTTTTAATGCTTTTAACATCCTATTAAATATAGAAAAATCACATCCTTTATATCTAAAATGGGAATAGAAATAATATTCTTTATAACATTCGGTACATGGAAACAAGGATCAAGTATAACACAAGCATTCTCCAAGTCTAACTTGACCATGCCTTCAATCATGGCCACAACTTTTGCTCCATTTCCAAGGTAGAGGATCGTACCGAGACTCCTTCTTTTTTCCATCCCTTGTAACAAATTATAAATATGACAATCACATGCAGTATCAAATACCCATGAGAAAGAATTTGTCATATAGTGCACTTAAAAAAAGTACATACCCTTCTCAAGGGTTGCTTGGTAAGCTTTGCAACTCTTTTTCTAATGTCCTTTCTCACTATAATGGAAACACGTTGCATAGATTTTCGCCTCTTTCTTTTTCTGGGTTCCCACTAGACTCTTCAAGAGTTGCTTCCCTTTAGAGGAAGAACTTTTCTTTCTTTACCTCACTTTCTAGGACCTTTAAGGCCTTTAAAATTGGAGGAAGATGCAAGCATAAAAAGTTTATCCTTTTTCATAGTTGCCTCGACGGTCACCAACATATTCACTAATTCATTAATCATTAATTCTTGCCTGGACATATTAAAGTTCATAATGAATTGGTAGAATGAGCTTGGCAATGATTATATGATCAAATCCATATAGAGGTCATTGTCTACGATCATATCTAGCTATCTAAGCTTCTCGATGAGTTCAATCATCTTGAGCCTATGATTATGGACACTCATGCCCATACTCATTCTAGACCTAAAGAGCTCCCTAGACAAAGCAAACCTTTTGTGTCTAGTTTGAACACTATACAACTACTGTAGGTATTTGTAGATCTCACTGGCAAGCTTCATATACTCATGAATCTTTTAGAGTTCATTGGTCATGTAAGCTATTATGAGACACCTATTTATAGATAGTCATCCACAAACTTCATGATGAATTCACGGCTTATCAGTGGCATCATCGCCAATGCTGTTTGATAGACTTTGAACAAGCATAAAATCCTCTTTTTGGAATCTAGAATAATGTTAAGTTTTCTTAACCAATCGCAGAAGTTTGGCCCAATTAGTTTATTAGTTTCAAAAATTACGTTGAGTGGATTCTTAGCCATTTTTGAGTTTGAAGATTTCAAAAATCTACAAAAAACAATAAAAGAGAATATAAGCATGTGATTGAATATTGATATTTGAAAACATGTTTATGGTCTTTCAAGCATGTTTTCCTCCCACTATTTTATCAAATTCTTCACCCCTTAGAAGAATTCGGAAAATCATATTTTCTAATGAGAATCAAGACCCTAAGGACTCATAAGTGGACCCCCATGATCGAGTGCCATCCACAAATAATTAAAAGGTAAGTAATTTTTGCTAACTGTATCTCATGCAACTTTTGATATATTTTGCCTCACTTTTTATGTAAACCCACATGACCATGCGCCATCTACATTGTTAGGTGTTAAGTTAGACTTGCCAATCAAACTTTTATTTGAGAATGCTTCACGACACCCCTGTGACAGAGTGCCAATGCATGGGAAGCCTCAAATCAAAGATGCATCATATGCTAAGTATATAATCACAACTTTCTATCTAAGTGTGACCCCCTTAACCAAGTGCCATCACACATAGATGGTAGTATCGTCATGCTATATACTATTGATAGAAGGCATGGATTGATTAAAACTCCTTTTATTTAGACTTAATATTTTGGGAAGTACTTAGACATTCTAAGTGAAGGGATTTTCCTGCTTGTTGAGATCTCATCAATTTTATCTTTTTATTTAGATTTTCTATATTCTGAATATGCATCTCATACATCAATAGAATATCAAAAGTGTAAATAAGTAAATGCACCAGCATGTTCCTAAGGTGGGATGACCATAGCCTTAACCAAGTGTTGCATTTAAAGCCATAGGTACACTACTTAGTTGATTTTAAGTGGGTTGATTAAACCTAGCTATTACATAAGTGTATCCTTGTACATTCATGGATCTTCAAGCCTCCATTAGTCTTCTTTGCTCCTTGTAATATTTACAAGAGAAAAAAATACTCACTCCTAGTAATTCTACTTTCATAACTTTTACAAAGTAGAATAAATAGGCATGCAAGCCCTAATTTGATACAACCATTTGCTACAATTTGAAATAAATAAAATTACTATTAAAGGCTCATGATCATCCCTATTCATTCATCATTCATTCAATGCTTAAATGAACAATAAATAAACCAAGAATTGACATTTAATTCCAAAAATTAAATGTTTATCCCATAAATAATTAATTAGTCAAGCAAAAATAAGCATAACATTTATGCATCTCATTTTTGCACCTAATTGAAGATTAACGGTACAAGATTTAAAAAGTAACAAAAAATATCAAACATAATTTTGAGAACTTGCAAAACACTTGTGCACCTATTATGTGTCATATAGAACACTTTTGGTCACTTAAGAAATAGAAAATAACACCAAAAACTCATCAAGAACAAAACTGCCCATTGCCACCCGACTTAGGTGCACAGTTGTGTGGTAGACGCATGAAGTCAAGTGTAGCACTAGGATCCAATAATCAAAGCATAGAAATGCCAAATTAAATAGGCTACACATGAAACCAAGGATCTAATCATGCTTTAAATTCAAATTTGAGAGGAGGAATACCTTGAATGCTCAAAATTCAAGAAAAGTAGGAAAAACACTTTAGCACCATGAATCTATCTTTCAGTGGCGCAACAATTTAATGGCAATTTTTACACAACCAAATCAACTCAAAATTAGATGAAATTTGGATTGGAGATCACCAACATCTTAATGAACCTTCAGTCGAAAAATAATTTAAATCAGAAAACTAGAAGCCACTCCAGAAATACCTCCAAGTCAATGTTGAAACAAATGATCTCCAAAAGGCTAGCAATCCAATTATTTTGCCTCTAATGTCAATAACCACGCACCAATGGACAATCTAATTCTCTCCATTGTCAACTAAAAATAAAGGAGAGAAGAGCAAGGATGAAGGCCGACTTTGGAGGTAGGAAATGAAGAAAAATATAAAGCTTCAACACATGAGCCAACATATGCAAAAATTAAAAGAAAAAAGAGATCGGAATTCAATCTTTTGTCTTACAATTTATAAAAAAATTGAAAAATTGAATAAAATTTAAATAAAATTTAAATAATTTAATATTTTAAACCTTCCAACAACTAGATTTAAAATTGCTCGTGTATCACATTCCTTGGCCGTCCCACCCCCTATATCTACATATAGATGGAGGAAAGGTGTGATGCTTAGGTGGCATCACACCATCCTCAAGGTTGGCACCAACTTGCTTGCCAACTTGTAAACAAGTTGCATGTGAATTTAAGATGCATTTGAATTTCATTTGGAATCTTCATTTCATCTAATGAAATGTCATCCAAATAATTCTAATGCACTCCAAATGAACTCTTTATTTGAATTTTTTCTCGAAAAATAATTCTTCATTTTTAATTAAATTAAATTTAATTAATTAACCTTTCACTTAAGTCTATTAGCTTAACTCTTTGAGCTAGAAAGTATTAACTTAACTCCTTAAGTTACCTTGACCAAGTGATAGTCGTGTGATACCAATTAAATTAACTTCTTAATTTAATTGGTCTAATTTAACTCCTTAAATTATTTAGATCAATTTAACAATTAAATTGATCATGCCAAAATGACCAATAGTTTAGTCAATTGTCTCTCTCAAAAAAAGGGTTAAGGTGGAATCTTTCTATAACTTTTCCCCTTCATCAAGTAGGATTTTTAGTTGGCTTTTATGTGTGACCTTTTAGGTTCTAGCATTCATTGGACATGGCCCACGTCCAATGCCTCACAATTCTTGTGATTTATAAAATATCAAAATATTCACATTAGTTTAAACACATTTAAACTAATGACTCAAGTCAATTAATCTTTTTAATTGAAACGTATCTAATCTTCATGATCGATGTCCAACCTCAAGCCTATGAAGTCCAACTAATTGGCCGAAATAAATGCTTTTAGGGAACCATTTTAGCTTTATGCTTACTATGGAAATGTGGTCCTTCCATTTTCTATCTCCTGAAAGAGGCCTAGGGCAAGATATTTGTTGGCTCTCTAATAGCCTCGATACTGTGTTCTACTCCTAATATTTAATTTTAGTTTATGATCTAATCTTTGAAAAACTTTTTTTCTGAATTGTCATACTGCCTTATGCAATAACTCTTTGAAATTGATCATTATAAAATACATGAGAGATGCACTCGCCTTTCACAATGATGAGAAGTTGAATTCCAAGTTGGATCTCATGAATCTTCATGTCTAAGTAGCTTATGCCCAACCTCAATCCAAGTGACCCACTAAATGGTCAAGGAAGAGTCAAAATATAAGAACCTAAACACAAGTTTATCATAGATTCTCAGGTCAAAGGACTAATTATATACACTAGCATAAGCTAGAGAACTTGTCACTGTCGACTTGCCACTATGGCTATCTAGTAAATTTTTCAAGTGAGTTTTTAGTGAACTTGTTCTCCAACAAACATCTACTAATATACACCCATGTCTCATATGGTTTGCTAGTGAAACGGAGCAATATCCAACCCTTGGATTTGTGCATTGTTAGTGTAAGTCTATTCGAATCTTAATTGCCCTTTCTCATAAGATTCTATAACTTAGAAGATTTAAGATCACGATCGTGTAAGATTTATTTCATGATTACCACTTAGTATGTGACCAAATCCCATAGTCTTGTGTGATGTAAGAGCTTTAATCAAATGCGAATGAAGAGATATAAGCATATGATGAAGATGGCCATTTATAATAAATATCATTCAATTAAGATTATATCACAAGTGAAATAATTTACATGTCAATTAAATTGGCTGTGGAGCACTATTCCAACAGCGTGCCCTAGGTGAGGTCACTGCCTAGCCAACGCCCAACCTAGGTCGACAGCAACCTTGTTTCAAGATCTTGGCCGAGTCGTGTCATTTTCTGCTCAACTTTTGTGCACCAAAAAATTTAGGAAACCTCCTAAATGCTAAATCACATAATATAGATAAAATTTCAAATCTAAAACACCTTTTAAAAATGGAATTTCAAGTGCTCAATCATGCTTCATATATCAAGTTTAAGTAAGAATTACATTCTTCAAAAATCACCAATTAAATCTAATCATATTGGATCCAAAAAATGACCAAAACACTTTAAGACCAAATTTAACATGCTATATCAACATATAACATCAACTAATGCTAAATCAATATTCAACATTAGCAGCTATGAATTAAAATGTGATAAACATATGAATTAACACTTAAAACACATATTAGCATAATTTCAATTTGTTAAGCAAGGGAGCCAGATTCATCATCATCCAAACATTCCAATCCATGAATTCAATCAAGTATTTGGAGATTTAGATTAATTCATCACATGAATCAATCAATCAAAAATCCGAATTAAAGCATGAATTTAGACTTTGATACCATTTGAAGCAAGTGTAAGCTAAGGGTCCAATTAAAAATAATTAAAAGGTGAAATCAAACTTGATTACACCTCTTCAAGGATCTAATTCATGCTGCTAAAGTGGATTAGGTCAGAAAATTACCCAAATAGCAAACTTCAACCAAAGAGGTGAAGACTTGCTCGAACTCTTCAATGTAGTCTCCCTTAGTACAACATATTTTAGGCAATTTTGCCTAAACAAATCACCTCAAAATAAGTTGACATTTGGGCAAGAGATCACCAACACCTTGATGAACCTTCAATAGAAAATTCAACCAAATTAGAAAATTAGAAGTCACTTTAGAAATGCCTCTAAGTTTCTGCCCAAATAGAAGATCTCTAAAAGGCAAGCAATCTAATTGTTTGGCCTCTAATCATAAGATTCTCACACCAATAGACAATCTAAATCTCTTCTACATTAACTTAAAAAGAAAGAAGAGATGAGCAAGGATGAAGACCAATTTTGGAGGTAGGAGATGAAGAAAAAATGTAAAGCTTCAACACAAGAGGTAATATATGCAAAATTGGAGGGAAAGAAAAAAATCTAACAATCAGATCTAAGATACTCATATTCACTTCATAATGGCTAGCCACTCTCTATATTTATATATAGATGGAGGGAAGGTGTGATGCTTAGGTGGCATCACACCACCCTTGTGGTTGGCCCCAACTTGTTTGCCAACTTACAAGCAAGTTACATGTGAATTTAAGATGCATTTGAGTTTTATTTGGAATCCTCATTTCATCTCATTAAATGTCATCCAAATAAATTCCAATGCACTCCAAATGAACTCTTCATTTGAATTTTTCCTTCAAAATTAATTCTTCATTTTAATTAAATTAAATATTTTATTTTAATTAATTAACCTTTGACTATACTCTTAAGTTAATTAGTTTAACTCTTTAAGTTAGCTATTGTTAACATAACTCCTTAAGTTTAACTTGACTAATTGATAGTCATGTGACACCAATTAAATTAACTCTTAATTTAATTAGTCTAATTTAATTCAAATTATTTAGATCAATTTAACAATTAAATTGATTAAACTAAAATGACTAACAATTTAGTCAATCGTCTTCCTCCAAATATTGGTCAAGGTGGAATCTTTCTAACTCTTAGAAAATTCCCCTTCATGAAGTAGGATTTTCAATTGGCTTTTGTGTATGACCCATTAGGTTTTACTATTTATTGGGCATGGGTTCGCAACTTTTGTGACTTATAGAATATCATATATTCACATTAATTTAAACTCTTTTAAACTAATGACTTAATTCAATTAATTTCATTAATTGAAGAGTACGTAATCTCTATGGTTGATGTTCAACCTCAAGGCCATGAAGCCCAACTACTTAGCTGAGATGAATGCTTTTGAAGAACCATTCTAGCTCTACACTTACTATGCAAATAAAGTCCTTCCGTCTCCTATATTTTGAAAAAGACCTAGGACAAGATATTTATCAGCTTCCTAGTAGGCTCGATACTATGTTTCTATTCCAATATTTGATTTCAATTTATGATATTATTTTTGGAAAGCTCCTTTTCCAAATTGTCATACTACCTTGTGCAAGAATTTCATCATGTAGGACATGCACTCACTTTTCGCAATGATAAACAGTCAGTTCTTATCTAGGATCTCACAAACCTCCATGTCTAAGTAGCTCATATCCAATGTCAACCCAAAAGATCCGCTAAGTGGTCAAAGGAAGAGTCAAAAAATAATGACCTAAATATAAGGTTACCACGACTTCCTAGGTCAATGGACTAATTATATGCACTAGAGCAAGCGAGATAACTTGTCACTATTGATTTGCCACTATAATTATCTAGTGGATTCTTTGGGTAGGCTTTCAATAAATTTGTTCTCTAATAAGCACCTACAAGCCAATAAGACTGGCCTTGTATAAACTATTTTCTTATAAAATAATTTTGATTGAATGATATTTGTTATATGGGCATCTTCATCTTGTACTTTATTATACTTCACTTGCATTTGGATGAAGCTCTTAAATTATCTATGACTGCGAGACTTGGTTTGGTGACCATTGAATAAATCTCACATGATCGTGATCTTAAATATTCTAAGTCTAGGATCTTATAAGATGAGGCATCTAAGATCTAGACAGACTTGCACTAACGATGCATAAATCTAAGGTTGGAGATTACTCCATTCCATCGGTAATTATATAAGATACGGGTGCATATTATTAGGTATTTGTTAGAGAACAAGGTACTGAAGACCCACCAGAAAATCCACTAGATAGCCATAGTGGCAAGTCAGTAGTGGCCAGCTCTCTTATTTATGCTAGTGCATATTATTAGTCATTTGACCTAAGGATCCATAATAACTTTGTGTTCGATCATCGTACTTTGACTCATCCTTGGTCACTTAGTGAGCCATTTAGATTGATATTGGGTATGAGCTACTTGGCATGAAGGTTTGTGAGATCCAAGAAGGAATCCAACTCCTCACTATTATGAAGAGCGAGTACATCTTTTATGTGTTCTATAATGATCGATTCCAAAAATTTCTTGCGCAAGGTTGTGTGACAATTTGGAAAAGGAGTTTTTCAAAGGTGAGGTCACATAATAGAGATCAAATATTAAGAATAGAGACATAGTATCGAGGTTATTAGGGAGTCAACAAAATCTTGCCCTAGGCCTTTTTCGGGAGATAGGAGACGGAAGGATCATATTTGCATGGTACGCATAGAATGATGATGGTTTTTCAAAATATTCATTTCAACCAATTAGTTGGGTTCCATGAGCTTGAGATTGGACATCGATCATGAAGATTAGGTACTCTTCAATTAATGAGATTAATTGAATTGAGTCGTCTAGTTTAAAAGGAGTTTTAAACTAGAATGAGTATAAGATATTCAAAAATTACAAGGAGTTATTAACCCATATCCAATGAATTATAGAACCTATTGGGTCACCATAAAATTCAATGAACTTCCTAATTAATGGAGAGAATTTTCTAATGAGTTAGAAAATGATGTCTCCTAACGGACCAATTTTTGGGGCCATATTTTGAGGGTCAATTTTGGCTTGATTAAATTAAGTGTTAAATTAATCAACTAATTTAACAGTTAAATTAGACCAATAATTAAGGAGTTAATTATTTGATGCCAACATGACCATCAATTGGTTAAGTTAACATAAAGAGTAGAGTTAATGAATTTAGCTTAAAGAGTTAAGCTAATTTGACTTAAAGAGTTAAGTGAAAGGATAATTAATTAATTAAAGAGCTTAATTTAATTAATTAGGAAGAATGAATTTTGGAGGAAAAACTCAAATGAGATTTGAGATGGCATTTTAATTAATTTGAAATGAGATCTCAAATGTAATTAAGATTCAAATGAAATTTAAATGAAATTTGGAAATCAAAATTTTGCCACCTAAGCACACCCCCATTGGCCACCTCCCTCATGGAATGTGTGATACCAACTTGGCATCACACTATTCCACGTCTATATATAGATATAGATAGCTTTCTGGCCATAAGCAATGCTAATTGGTGTGAAGAATTAGATTCTTCATTTCCCTCCAAAAACATTTGCAAGCTAGCATTTCATGTTTGAAGGCTAAGCTTTTTTTCATCTTCCTACCCCAAAGTTGGCCTCCATCATCACCAGATCTCTGGTCTTATTCTAACTAAAAGACTAGAGATCTAGGAAGATCTTATTGGTGTGTGAACTTTTACAATAGAGGCAAGGCATGTGACTTGCTTGATTTTTGGAGATTCATCTGAGTGAGGTCTGACTTTATGATTTTCTCCAAGACGTTCTAGACAACTAATCGATCTGAAATTTTAATTAGAAGTTCTCCAAGGTGTTAGCTATCTCTAAATATTGTTTTAGAATTTTTGGAGGTGATTTAATAGGGATATCATTGCAATCTTTTTGCTGCACCACAAACAAGCAGATTCTGTAATCAGTGAAGTGTTCACTTGATGACCCTTGGATTTGCTCATCAAGGTAATTCTCTGTTTAAATCTGAATCATATGCATGATTCGATCCTTGATTAGCTTGTAAGCACTAGTTACTTTGATGTTTTGGAGTTTTGATTTTAGATTCTAGTGCCTATCTTGCCTTCATTAACATGCACCTATGTCTCACATGGATTGCTTATGAAATGGAGTAATATCTTACCTTTAGATTTATGCATCATTAATACAAATCTATCTAGATCTTAGATGCCCTGTCTCATAAGATCTTATGACTTTGAAGATTTAAGATCATGATTGTGTAAGATTTGTTTCATGATCTCCACCGAGTGCATGACCAAGTCCCATTGTCTTGTGTGATATAAGGAATTCAACCAAATGCTAGTGAAGTAATTTAACCATAAGATGAAGACGGCCACGCATAATGAATATCATTCAATTAAGATTGTATCATAAGTAAAATAGTTTATATGCCAATCTCATTAGTTGCAGGGCACTATTCCATCCACCCTTGCTCCTCATATCACCATATAAAATGCCCCATACATTCCTCAATTTTACATAAAACTGCTTGCAGTAAGCACTGTACTATATGAATTCATTTCTTATAGTAATTTTTTGTCATGATTGTTTTCAAATCCATACCGTGCAGACCTCGGCTGCAATTAGAAAGGTAAGAGAATTGGATACTTATACATTCTATAGTCTACCATTGTAGCTACAACCTGTACATATAAAACAAATAAGGTCTCTACCCAGCTCTGAAATTATGCTTATTAATGGGTACGAAATTACTCTACTTAGGCCCAAAAAATAATGCATAATCATACCCACATCTATACTTGTTAAATAAAATGTAATTAGCATGGGTAAGGTATATACCGAAAGATTACCCATTTATTTATACCTAAAACTACCCATTACCTTATGTTTAAATTTAACTTACTAACCTAAAATTATTTATACTAAAATTAAATGTATACTAATTATAAAATTTTTATAGAAAAAATTTTAATTTAAACTATTTATTTATAATTTTAGTTATACTAAAAATAAAAATAAACTAAATTAATTATAAAAAATCTTTTTCTATAGTTCATTTAGTGCCAGAATTCAACTAGCTAGACAACTAGCTAGACAAAATTTAATTCCGATAATTACAAATCAAATTATAGATAATCAGTTGCATTCTGGTACCTGAACTTTTTATAGGTAAAACTTTTTATATATAATTTTTATCATACTAAAAATAAAAATTAACTAAATTAAGTATAGTATAGAAAATATATATATGTTATTTTTTTGTTGTATGCCAAATAATAATTTTTGTCTATAATGATATTCTTAGTTTATACATTAAAAACATTAGTTCAATTAACTAGACCCATTGGGTCTTGAATTAGATAGGATAGGGCAAGATGAGGGTCTTATTGTTTTGGACATTTTAGAGAATGGTAGAATATAAAGTATTTTTATTTGGATATTTTAAAGTATAGGCTTGGATAAAGTGATACCCTACCCATTGACAGGCTTAACTAGCATAGCAAACTTGGGCATCCTTCTTTTAGCAAAGTTACTATCTTGAAACCATCAATTTAGAGTATTGAAACTAATAAAGTTGACTATATGTCCCCCAGCCAAATAGAAGAATTTCCCTTACATATCACATAACAATTTCTCTTGGTCTATTTTTAATTTAGTTTATGTTGACATTTGGTGGCCTTTCATGTTCCCTCTCATTCCAAACGCCATTTCTACCTCACTATTGTCGATGATCACCTTCACTTCACCTAGAACAAGTTGGAAGCTCATTCCAAAATTTTTCACCTTTGATACTCACTCAGTTCAAAGCTAGAATTACGAAACTAAGAAATGACAATGCTAAAGAACTTCAACTCACAGACTTCTTCTCCAAACATAATGTCATAATCAACTATCTTGTACTGAAGCCCCATAATAAAATGCCACCATGGAATGCAAACATCAACATCTTCTGAATACATGTTTTGAAGGTTGATGGCTTAATAGATCAACATAAAGCTCGGCTTATTGCCAAAGGCTTCACTCAACAAGAAGGAATTAACTTCCTAGATACATTTTCTCTAGTGGCCAAGCCAATTACAGTAAGAATCCATCTTGCTTTGGTAGCTACACATTAATGGCACTTGGATCAACTGGATATTCACAATACTCTCTTATACAGAGATTTATTCGAGGAGGTCTATATGGTTTTACCTCTTGTGTACACTATTCCACCATCATCAAAATCTCTTCCTCTAAGCCTATACGCAGATTACACAATGCTTTATATGGTCTTTGTCAAGCATCCAAACAATGGTATTTGAAATTATCAAGCACCTTCATTCAACTTGAATTCAATCGAGCCAAATCTGCCTATAATATATTTACTCTTAGCTCCAGTTCTAACTTCAGTGCTCTTCTCGTCTATTTGGGTGATATCATCCTAGCAGGGCCCTCAGCCACTTAAATTCAACACTTTAAATCCCTTCTTCAATAATGTTTCAAACTTAGAGACCTGGGCAAGCACAAGTATTTTTTGGGCCTAGAAATTGCCTGATCCCCCTCTGGCATCTTTATAACTCAAAGACATTACACTTTGCAGCTTTTAGAAGATATTGGCCTTCTTGGTACCAAGCTCACAAAATTTCCCCTGATCCCAAGATATGTCTCAATACTACTGATGGAGATGCTCTTCCTAACCCTTCACAGTATAGGCGTCTAATTGGCAGGTTATTGTACTTGACTCTCACAAGACCTGACATTGCTTTTGGTATTCACAAGCTCAGCCAATATTTTCCTAAACTCAAAATCCTCATCCACAAGCAGCTTAGTACTTACTTCGCCACCTTAAAGCTACACCTAGGCAAGGCCTTGTCTTCTCTTCCAACACACAACTTAGATACGAGCTTTCTCAAGCATAGACTAGGCTTCATGTATGGAAACTAGAAAATCCACCACTGGTTGCTGCATTTTCTTTGGCAACTCACTTGTCTCATAGAGGTCCAAAAGACAGCCTACCTCTCGATCCTCTGCTGAAGTTGAGTACTTAGTCCTTGCAGCCACCACTTCAGAAGTAACATAGATACAGCAATTACTTCAAGACTTTTATCCCACTCTTTAATCTCTGGCCGTCATCTACTACGACAACTAAGCGGCCCTTCCCAATAATCCCATATTTCATCAACGAACCAACCACATAAAGTTGGACTGCCCCATCGTCAGAGATAAAGTCGCTGCCGGCACCATCAAACTTCTACCCGTTCAATTCACAAATCAGCCTGTTGACCTCCTTACCAAGTCCCTTTTGACCGTCTCTCTCTTCAGTCTTATCCTAGATCGCTATGATCAGTCCTCATAGCCCATCTTGAGGAAGGGTGTATAAGAGTAGATCATTGGTCAATTACACATTTTTACATAAATCCATGTCAAGTTCCCTTTTTCTAGTTGTTCGTTAGTTAAGTGTTAACTAATTAGTTATTATGGTTAATTATTCGCAACTAAACTTGTATATATTCCTGTAACCTTTTCCATGTAATTAATGCATAGTTCTTCTCTCTCACTTAGCTCCAGATTGTGTGTATGTTTCACCATTTTTATTTTCTTCTATTTTCATGGCAGTTTGGCTCAATTAAGCATTAAAATGCCCACAGTTTATCACAAAATGAATTTATATATCAAATCATTGAGTAATTCAAGTTTTGTTACTTAGAAATATAGGTATTAATCAAGAAATGTCTATTTTCTTTTTCCAACTCCAATGGCTGAATTGTTGCTAATTTCCATAAGTTCCAACAATAATGAGCTCTCTCTATTTGATTCAGTACACTTTGTCCCGTATGTCTTATTCATTCTTAAAGTTTACTCCCTTCAGCTTTCTTTCTTTCCTCACTTCGTTTTATTTTCTATTAGAATTTTCTCTCTTCTCCATTAGTGTGTTTCTTTTGTTTCTTTTTTCCCCTCTTTCTTGTCCTTTTCTTCTCTATGCCTCCTTTTTCTTTTTGTTTCCTAGCTATGCTTTAGTGAACACTTAGAGAAAATAGATAAGATCGTACAAACATGTAAATTTGCAGGAAGATAATTATGCACATTGTGAAATTAAATTTTTTTTTTTCATTTTTTATACGAAAAACAAAATTTTAATTTGTGAGTGATTATAGTTAAACTACCAGTCAAATGAGTGATAAATAAAGTAGTAAAACTAGTAGTAAATAGACACTAGTATTATAGAGATTCGACAAGTCCACTCCAACTAAGTTTTCACTTAGGATTTTGAATCTATCAAATTAATTAATATGTGAGAATATTTTACAAGTAATTACAATAACTTGACAATAAGAAAAGTAACAGGATTAGAAACACCCTGGTAGGGTGAAAAAGTAGGTCTTCGCAAAGAGCTAAACCGAAATCCTAGACGAGATAAGGCAGATACCACAGTACTGTGAAACCAGTTGCTTTGTGAACAGGCTCAGGGGAAATTTCTGCTAGATTGATCACTTGTATAACCTCTTTGGGCTGATGCATAAGTTGCTGCCACACCGTATGGGAAGCTCTAGTCTCTTCTTTCAAACCTGACCAAGAACACTACAGAAAGATTCCAAATAGTACCACTCTACTAGTTTCATCACCTAGAAGTCTATAAAGCAAACAAGCGTTGATTTGTTCTCTTCAGGGAGTCCCTCAAAACCAAGTATGACTCTCGTCCCTTTTTGCCATTAGGTCCTTCAAGAGACAAACTACCTGATTCTCGTCTTTCCAAGGTTCGTCGAAAGCTACCTCTACTTGACCTTCTTCACCACAAGGTTTCCCGAAAACACACATAGAGCAAAGAATTAGCAATACTTAAGCCCAAAACTTGTATGAGAGTATCTCACAACTCCTCAAGGTACTTAACAAAGTTCTTTCCTGACTAAGTGATTCACACTTTCAATGTTACATATTTTCACATTTATATTCATATGTCCAATGGCTATGAGCTCTTATTTAGGTAAGTGTTTGTTAGAATCAAATAAGGAAATAAGATATTTGAGTATTCATACATTAGTTCCATGAATTGTGGTTATATCAATAATTGCAGCACAAAATGATTTTCTTTTCTAAGTTACAAAGATAGAATCAAATTAGAATCTTCAAAATATCTTACAATTATGGAAAATCAATTCCCGCGCATAAACAAACTCCACCAAATAATATGGGAAGATATTTCATGATTTGATTGCATATTTTCAGCACATAATTTTGGGCATGCAAATTTATCATAATCAAAATAGTTTAAATTATCAAGGGGTTAACATAATTCCCTATAAGTTGGGATGGGTTGTAAGGCATTTGAGTTGAAATATTTCAAAAGAAACTTTTCTTAAATATAAAGAAAAATGATTTAATGGAATATTTAAGTTTTCAAATATAGTTTAGCCCAAATATTACTTAGTATTAGATAGACTTTCACATTCTCTTTAGAAGAGAAAACATTAAATTGTGGTTTTATAAAATTTTAAGGCAATCTGTTTTGATTATAAATGATTTTTGGAATGCTATGGAAAGTTTTAAAGTTGAAAAGACAAATAGAAACAACATAAAATTGATGCTGTACTGGAATAACAATGCGGATGTTACATAATTAACACTATTGATCAAAGAGGCCAAGCAAATTCATGCGATGTGTGGCTCTAAACTGTACAAGAGATGCGTCACTATAAGAAAAATAGGCATATTAGTTGAGATAATTTAGCGAGATTATGGTAACCTCCTACTTATTTTACTCTTTGGGGATCAGCTATCTCCATAAAATAATATATAATAGGGGTTTTGAGTATATAATTGCAATTTAACCTCTTAATGATTATATTTATATTTTTTTAAAAAATTTATTATTTCTGAAGAAAACTAAATTATAATTATGACACTTTAAAACCCAGCACATAAACTTTTTAAAATTAAATTGTTTACCATGCGTTATACCATTTTCTAACTGAATAGAGACCATTTTTAATTGTATTTTTAATTTTCAATTTCTCTTTCTTCCTTTTAGTAAATTAAAAAATATAAAAAACTCAAATATGCATTTAATGTCAGAAAATCCACCTTTTAACTTATACGACTTAGAGATGAATTAAGCACCAATTTAATAATTTTGATTTTAGACTTTGTCCATGAAAGAAATCATCATTAAAACTTGATGCTGCTTGGAAATAAAGTAAGGTCCTTTTTAGAAGATAATAGTGTGCCGGTTTGATTTTCTCTAAAACGTGTGTAGAGAAATATTCTTTTCTTGAAAGTTCTTCGAGTTTGGGCTTTTTGGCAAATGATTTCTCCTATCCAAATTCTCTTCAGGACTCAGTATTTATAGTTTTTTGATGTGAGTAAAATTGGATACAAGCATATTTTGGTAATTTGACTAAAAATAATGAATCAATCTAAAAGTTAATTAATCAAATAATGGGCCACAATGCCCAAAGGACAAGCCAAGCCTAAATTCATCAAGAATAAAAATTGCAAGTACCAGTCTTGGAGAGAAATAAGGCATGAGAAATCATTTGTAAAATTTCTTAGAGAGAAAAAACTCTGAAAAGAGCAGATTTCTCTACGCACATTCCTAAGAAAGCTAACCGATACTCCACTATTTTTTAGAATGATTCTGATGCTCTCTGGAGGACCTGCTAAGATAGGTGACACTACTATCAAGGAGGGAGTAGCAAAATAGTCACTACGTGCATGGGCTTTAACTAATAACCATGTTAGAAAAGGAACTGAGAGTGGACACCTAATGAAGAAAGAAGCATTAGAGAACTTAAAGCCCTTAGATAGTCTGGGACTTATAAAAGGTGGCCTTGCACTTCTAAAGAAGCTTCTATCATACAAAGATAAGAAAAGAAATCAAAAAGTAATGGCTCCTCTAGACAAAGGCAACTATAGGGTCATTGACTTGGGAGCCAACTTAAAGCGAAAGCAAGTTATGGACATGCAAAAATCTAGACAAGCAGTATGCCAATACCAACCCTTTATGGCTAATTTAACAGTGATAGCACAAGCTACCATAATCTAAGGTATGCTTCGATATCTCTTGAAGGAAATTGAAAAGCTAAAGAAGTGTGGATCATCTAGATATTATAGCTTCCATAGTATCAATGGGCATACCACTAAACAATGTTGAAGCTTGAAAGATCAAGTTGAAGTACTAATTTGGTAGGGGTACCTCAGTGAGTACAAAGACAAGTAAATGAGCACCTTTCAGGAACAATCTTGAGGCAAAGAAAGAAAGAGTCTTAGGGAGCCACCTAAAGAATATTTGTGACCAAGGAAGGAGCTCTTCTTCTACTACTAGCATGAAGTTGGTCCCCATGATATGCATCATTAGAGTTACTCATGAGAAGCTATATGAGATTTAGCACCTAGGACAATTGTCATAAGAGCCACCTATTTGCATACTAGTTAAATTAACCAAATTACTAAACCCGAGAGCACTCCACGCCATTCCTAAGAGTACTTTTAATTAATTAGAGGTACTTTTATTTCTCCTTTAAATTTTAATAAAGCCTTCCCCTAGTACATGACACTAGCTTTCCATTGATATTTCCCTAATTAATGCAAACTTTTTCACATTTTTTGTGTCATGCCTCTTCTACGGCTTTAAACTTAGTAGCACTTATAAAGAGTATTTAGAAAGCAACTTTCGACATAAGCTCACTATAAGGCTCTTCAAGACGTGCAAAACGTAGTGGCAGTCACTGGGCATAAACTCATTATAATGGTCTCTGGGGTATGTGGTAGCTAATATAATCCCACTATTGGCCCCCAAGGAGGTACTAGTAGTCACCCTCTAAATAAGTCCACTATCGAGTCTCTTTGAGAGTATATGGCATCCTAAAAGGTGTACTATTGGGTCCTTCTGGGAGTATGTGGCGCTATCTTAAAAAGTCCACTACAGCTTCCTTCTAAAGTGCGTGGCATACTAAAACCTTAGCTATCAGTTCCCTTCGGGAGTGCATGGTGATTACTCTAAATACATTCACTAGGAAGCACTTCAGAAAACATCTACATCATTGAGCAAATAAAGCCCACTTTGAATCTTTATGAAGATAGGGTGATGATGTCTTAACAGTTAACAAATATTTAAAGGAAAATCTCTAGGTCTGGCAATTTTGCATGTTGTTGTGAACTTACTATAAAGCCTCCTAGAAGACTTATAAATACACTAGCTCTACCCATACTTAGGCTATGAGCGCAAAATTTACTTTCTTTCTTCAAAGGACTCCACTAAACACCAGGAAAACTAATGCCAACAATATGCGAGCTCTAGACCTCCCTAAGAAAACTTTATCACATGTTATGCTCATAGTCACTCCAACTTCATGAACATGTTGAAATATCCTTTGTACTTTGTCATCTAAAATTCTCTAAGTCCCAAGACACCCATTGAAAGTATTGTGCCATCATAAATTTAACAAAAATGCAAACAAAAGAAACTCAAAATAAAAGAGAGTAAAATTGCTGCTTAAGTGCACGAGGGCACCGAGGAGGCTCCCCAACATAGGGTGCCCAGTAGGTGCCTTCTAGGAACCCCAGCAACGGAATGTCCCCACATCAAGTTCCTAGCAAACGCTAAGATGCCTCAACATCAGACACACAATAATGCCTCACCAGAATGCCCCTACCTTTTTTCGTCCTAATCTTGGCACTTTGTGCAAAAACCCAGGTCCAGTGTCTCTCGTTAACACTCATGATGCATTTTTTCTAACACTTATGATGATTTCTTTATATCTCTCATTTCAGCGAGTACCCACTGGGAACCCCATCAAGCAGGGTACTTCCACATTAAGCACTCAGCAGGTACTAAGGTGCCTTAGCACTGGCTAGGCTACGAGTTCCCTGCTACCATGCCCATACCATGCAACAACAATAAATCTTAACACTTCGTGCAAATGCCTAAATGCAGCATCTCAAGTTAATGCTTATGATGTAATTTTTTTCTAACACTTATGATGATGTCGTCATATCTCTCATTCCTCAACTAAAATGTTAATAAGTCATGCAATTAACTATATGTTTGATTGAACACAAAATAAACATAAACAAAAAAATTTATTACAATCAAATGAGAAAAACACCAAATGTCCAATTAATGCTTACCCTCCAAAACAAAACATCAATGCAAAAAGAAGAATACTAAACAACTTTCTAGAGATGAATCCTATTCACTACTACTATCCTAGCTATATATCTTTATTCCTATAGAGCTACTTCAGCTAGCTCCTATATTATAACCTTAACTCTATTGTAGGGGCCTTTATATATCTACTTGCGATTTTGATAATAATTGTAGGATCTAGCATCAATAAATCCTCTTCAAGGCATTAATTGGTCTCATCTAAAATGTAGTAACAACTCTAAATAGTTTGCTTATAAATAATCATTACCTCTACTTCTACTGCTTCAATAAGTTCATCAGAATCTTTAAATTCCTTGATAACCTTTTTCTCGAGTAGCATTGATGAAGACTTCCCCAGCATCAAAACTCCTAAATTTATCCCTACTTTTCATCTCCTTCACATTTTTTTTCTTCAAGCATTCATGCTCCCTATACTTTTCCTCATTTGGCTATGTTGCTTGATTGCTTCGGCAGCTTTTTCTTAAGATATTTTCTAGTAGACAAAGCTCCCTCTACTTGATGGGACATCTACTCAATCAAATTTCACCCTTATATTCAAAAGTGTTAATACGCAAAAGTGAGAAATCACTATGGAGCAATGCAGAGGAGAAAGTACGACAATAAATCAAAGTAATGAAGCAAGCTCATATCAAAACAAAATTGCCAGCAACTATCTTAGTTGGCTAAGAAGAGAAGAATAACTCCAACTTCTCTTGGTCATACTTACATACCACAGCCTGCATACAATCAACATTAAAATCACTTTCGTCGATAATCCTTGTGAGCATCCACCCTGCAACTCCATTACAGACCATATGCAATCAATACCTATATCATTACTAGCAACTGAAGTGCCCTTTGCTAGAGCTAGCGTTCTACACACCTCACTCAACCACTGACTCGAGAGGGTAGGACAATGCCCACTTGGTGTCATCTTCTTACAATGCAACTCCATAATACATTTCTTAGGTATCTCTTCTTCTTTTCTAAGTATGAATTCTAGTGAAGTCAATATTCTTTCCTATCAACAGAGGAAATAAGAACTAAGTTAATATACAAACAACGCATAAAAGCATATAAAAATGTGTGTACAGGTACAAGAAAGAGCCACAAGTTAGAAAATGAAATATACTAAGTATTAGCTAAAAAAATGTAAGTAACATTGAAGGGGCAATTAAACAACCCCCACTTCAGCAAAACTTAAATGAAAGTACTAATGGATTTGACTAAGGTGCATCAAAAGGGAGAATTACTCCAATTGCAAGGAACATTCTAACCCTCAACTCTAAAAAATAAAGAATTTTCCCTTCCAAGGGCCTCTAAACTAAAAGATGGCCCATAGAATAACTTTCTATTTAGCTTAGGAATGAAAGAAAAGTTCATTCGATTCCTTACAAACTCCAAACAAAGTGTGATAGCTACCTAAAGATATTAGCAAACCTAACTCACTCAAAAATTGTCCAAATCTTGCAAAATATGCAAAGAAGTTTAGCATGAATTAGCTTAGACACATGCCATAGCTACGCATTATACCTAGCTAAAAAGGGTCAAGCGAAAGAAAGAAGACACAAATGAAGTAACTACTAAAAACTATGAAGTACCCTCTAAGATGTGACATCATATTGTCTTAAGGAAGAGAAAAGACAAACTTGGATTTTTCATAGACACAAATCTTATGTCTTAGAATATCTAACTCCTCCAACTCAAGTCAATATCTAATTTGTAGTGCCCCCTCTAAAGATAGAACCTAAGTTGAGGCACTACTCTGATTCAGACGTATTTCTCAAAGTATAGTTCAATAGTAGGCCTATTCATTCAAACATCTTAAAATGAATACTAATATCATTCCATCAATACCTAATAATCCACGAAACGAAAATACCAAAGAGTTCAGGGGACTAAGTCATATTATAGTCTCTAAAAGATTAAACCATCATTTCATCTTATACTACAAACTTCAAACAAAATAAATACATCATAAAATTTATAAGATCAACCAAACAGTTACAAATTTCATAATTAATAATGGCTCCAGTCCTACTACAAAACAACTATATATATGTTATTCCATCTTGCTGTCCACCAGAGCCCATCCCTGTTGAAAGATTATGAAATATAGGGGGGTAAGTCCAAAGACTTAGTGAGGGATAAGTACAAGTAACAACAGTGTTTACCGAGGAGAAACTCAACTAGATAAGACATCATTTTCAGACTGAATATAATAGAATTTAGAAAAATAGATGGACAATATCAAAAAACAAATAGGAAACTCTCCTATCTTATTGCTCTAAGAATAGATTATAAGCAGACAGAATCATATAGGCAAATCAAACCCAAAGCATATGCATTCCAAGAAAAACCGTAAGATATGCATTGTAGATTCACCTTATACTAGACAAACAGAAAAATTACTTAAGCGTAATAGCTTGGTATGTGGTAGATGCCTATATGGATTGCATAGCACACCACAGAAACTTAGGGGAAAATCCCTAGCATATTGCCCGTACCCAAGGGGAAATCCCTAGCGTACGATTGGCACCCAGGGGGAAATCCTTAGCGTACGATTGGCGCCTAAGGGGAAATCTCTAGCATGCCCCTACATAACCAAACAGATCGCCCAGTATGGCCCTTAGCCCACATATCACTGTACAAATAATAGAATAATCGCTCGTACAGATGCCCAAGGGGAAATCCTTAGTGCACTGTTAGTTTCAAAGTAACAGATCAAAATATAATATAATAGAACAGAACAGTATACCACCGAGGTAATAGAAAACAGTAAACGGAATAGATAAACCAGCATACGGCCAATGAATACAGAGCTGATAATAGATATGTTGACAAGGTAACAGATACAATATAGACAGTATAGATACGAGATAGACAAATAACAGACTTAAGTTCTGGGCACCAGAACGAACAAAAAAGAAAATCCACATCAGAGGTAACCCTCACAGGGGTATTTATTCAAAGCAGATAACAGATAACAGATAGCAGATAAATTCTAAATACAAATTAGAATACGATTCAGAAATAGAGAAACCCACACAGAGGCTTATTCCAACCATAGATAAGAAATACAATGCCAGATGGGTAGACCCTCACAGGGGTTTCCAATAATTTAGAGTAGCTTGACAAAGCAATACCCAGAGTGGGAGACCTTCACCTATTGCAGTCCCAATAGCAATAGCCAAAAACCAATCTTACTGCTTGTTGGTGCCTAGCTCGTTGTCACCTAATCAAGAAAATATGCCAGGAGTTAAGCTTCTCCAAATTCAACATTCATGCATAAATTCCTAATCAAATTCTCATTCCAACACAATTTAACTTATAATGCTTCCCGATATCAAAATTTATATTCAACTTATTATTAACCAGCATACAATTCTAAATAGTCATCAAAATACCTATATCAACTCAAGGGCTCAACCCGGATAAAACTAACAACTATAAGCATGCATATATATACACATATATAACATGCAATAATCACATCAATATAAAATCTCACTAACGAATGCTTGGAATCATGAACCAAAAGCACCGCGTCGAGATGAGGAGACTGTCCCCATGCCACAATTGGCCGCCGTTCACCGTCGTTTGCCACTGCTGAAAAGTGAAACTTTACCACCAAATTGTTCCTCTCATTGCAAGGGTTTGAACGCCACCTTTCGTTTCCAATTTCGAGCAGTGTACACACCGGAATGGGCCAAAACCACCACTTTCTCTTTTTCTCCGACGAGCTCCAATCACCACCTTGTCATCGTCGGAATTATCATGCAAAGGTACTGCCGCAATCCTCTCATCAAGATCTTCCTAACCCTACCCTCGGAATGGAGAATCGCTGCCGAAAAAGAAGAAACCCGGCAATCCTATAACATGTACGCCTCGATCTTCCTCTGTTCGTCGCCGTTCCACTGCCCAATTGGTGGTTCTAAGGTGTGGGAAGTGTTTGTTGTAGTGAGGGGAAGAATTTGGTTGGTTGGAGTGGAAGAAAACGTTGCCGGAAATGGGACAGAGATGGTGACATAGCCTCGATGAAGAAGAAGGAAAAAAAAGAGAGAAAAGGAAAAAGAAAGGAAGGAAGAAGAAAAAGGAAGAAAGTGGTGCCCGATTTCCAAAATCTGATTTTTAACCTTTTTTTGTTTTTAATTAAAATTTTGAAATATACAATTTTCCCTCCAATTTTTAGAAAATTATGATTAATCCCAAATTGATCAAAAGTATACACAATTAAGTATATAAAAATTATAATTTAACCCACAAAACTTTTAAATAATTAATAATTCAAAATTCATAAAATTTTTAAATAACCATGAAATCGTATTTTATAAGTAAAATAAATAAAATTTTAGGGGTGTTACATAATTCCTAAATACTTTTGAGAAATTATCATCCCTAGCAAGAACACCCTTGGAGTCCTCATCAAACAAACCCTTCTTTTTAGAATAAAAACTAGACGATGAAGATAACTTCTCAGCCTCAATCTCACTCTCACCAAGAAATTCCTCAAAACATTTTAAAGCTTGGACTAACAATACCTAAGAGGAGAACTAGGATACACTATGAATCCATGCAGAGAATGGCTTATGTGAGCATAAACCAAAACGATGAGCATCATAGGCACTCACCTAAGGTACTGTACAAGCATCCAAGGCCAATGCTTCACAGGCGCAAAAGCCCCAAATGGGTGCCTCGCAGCAGCCCAAGCTAGGCGCTTTGGAGGCACCCTAATTGGGCAATGCGCAAGCTGCTGATGCTTGGCCCCACCGCTACACGTAAATAGCTAGCCAGCCATAGGGCCATTATGTTTGCTCCTTTTTTCTCCTCTATTTGACTAATGTGTTGAAGACTCTTTTCCTGAACTCAACTAAGAGAGAGACTTAGACATTCTTTGGCCCAATTAAAGACCTTAAAGTGCTCACTAACTCTAAAGGAGCTTCAGTAGAATGTACAGATGAAGAATCTAAGGAGAAATTAAAAAATAAGTTAAATAATCCAAAGTAAAATGGAATTGTATGGAGTTGGATAAATGCAACGTGTTCACTCAGATGGGACATTATATATCAATGCATGCATATTTCCATTTTTTATCTTACATGCTAATTAATATGCATGGTGTAGTTGTGCATATATACTTTTCTTTATCTCTGTAGTCCTTAAAAGATTTTGTCATTCTTGATTAAACATTTATAGCAGAAACATTTAAATAGTCTTTGCCAATATCTTACATTAGTTCCCTCTTTGTGCTCAAGCGCTATGAAATGGTTGCTTCAAAACGAGTCACGAAGGGGTTATGGCCTTATGGGGTCTGTTCCATTGCACAAAAATCTATAGATTTGATTTTGGATGGTGTTTATGTCGATTGCTCGTCGGGGATTGTCGAAGAAGTGATTATATATATTTAGCAAAGCGTGAACAGTAAAAATTTTAATGTATCTATATGTACTTAAGTATAGATTGTGTTCTTATTTTAAAATGATTAGAGATTTTGTTAATTTATGAGAAATACTATGCACATATCAATCAAATTACTATCCGTTTCGAGTTTTAGTTGATCTTGTACATATGTGCTTGCATATGTTTGGATTTGCTAATAAATCTAATCTAATCTAACCATACTGCAGAGATATTTTGCAAAATGCTTTTCATTAAATTTTATTTGATGGTCCTTGGCACATCGTGGCGAATTGCTTGGGATAAGGGTTATTAGATCGTTGTTTAACTCTTTCATTTTCATCTTTAGTTTCACTTCTGGGTAATATTTTTATTTCTTTAATTTGGGGGAATTCTATTTTTCTTATACTTTTGCATTTCTCCCCAAAATCAAATTCTATTATTAGATTAGTGGATAACTCTTATTTTGGTCCACACTACAAAAAAAAAAACCTGGCTTTAGTGACCATCAAATTGTTCACAAATCCAATAAAAAATCAGTCACTAAGAGTGTGAGTGACCATATTTGTGATCGATCACAGCAGTCGCAAAAATTCTCGTCACAAATTAAAATTTATGACCACTAAACCATGGGGTCACAAATTAACAACCACAAAATACACTCACTAACGATTTAAATTCCGTTACAAAATAAATTTAGAAAATAGTGAACAAGCATTCACTAAGCGGTTATTAATCAGTGACTGCTTAGTGACCGCATTGTAGGTAACTGATAGTTGGCCATGTGACTAACTACTTCATTTGTTACTGACTTGTGACCACTTTGGGGTCACTAATTGGTAACAAATTCGTGACCGCAAGTGACAATCACAAATTTTAAAAATAATACTGTATCTCCTCCATGTATTGATCATCTTTGGGGTCACTAAACGGACACAAATTTTTATGAATAATAAGTATTTTCTCCATTTAATGATTGCTAAGCAATCACCAATCAATCACAGATTTATCCATTTTTTTTTGTTTGTAATGTTTAATTTAATATATTTATCCGATCTATTTTTTATTCTCATTAATAACAATTTAAAAAATCTCATCATTTAAAACATAATTCACATTTCAAATAACACCAAACAATAATAAAAATTCAACAATATTGTAAAACCCAACTGCTTTAAGAACCGGACTGTAACTTGAATTCAACCATGTGAACTCCTAAACATTCTGAACCTCTATTGTTGCTTCGCCAGGAGGATTGGCCAAGAACCACATTCTCATTGCAGCATAATTGAGCCTATCAGTGACAATATGGATCACATGTTTTGAAGGATCCTGCTCGGTACACAAGAAGTTAACGTCAGAATTTGAAAGATCAAATTGTACTGTTTTAGACTACCAATAGAAATTAATTAAAATTAACATTCTCTGAATGAGAGTAACGTAAAATACCAAGGGACCATTTGTTTTTATTTTCACAAGCTATTTTTATTTTCTCCTAAAAATAAAAACAGAAACCTATCACTATTTATATCATTTTCTCTTACATTTTCATTCTCAAATCATTATTTTTTATATTCTCGCTCCATTTTCATATCTTTTTCAACCCCAATTATATCTATATCTACTTTTACATTCCCAATACTTTTCAAGTAATATTCACCACAAAAATATTATAAATTCAAATTATAATATTATTTTTTCAAACAATTACAAAGCACATTATCAATCAAATTAAAAAAACTACACAACTTTTAATACAAAAAACACTAATTTCAAATACAACTTATTTTAAATAACACATCCAAATACAACTCATTACAAAAATATCTTTTCTAACTTTTCACTATACATTTTTACATGAAAATGAAAATTGCTTGTGTAAATGAAACCAAACGGGCCTAAGCATTCTCCAGCTTTCTAATCAATCACATTTAAAAAGAATACACCTTTTTTTTAAAAAAAAAAAATTATAACTAGGAAAGATTCCTTTCATCTTTGCATGGGTTATTGCTAAGTTGATGACTACTGCAGCTGTCAATACGTTATCTGAAAACAAGGCATAGTGGTATAGCTTGAGATCATCTAATTTTTCCTTTGCTTGGGAAATGCTGTTGAGATGAGTTCAACTTAAAATACTCTATTGAAAGGCGCAGAGGAAGACAGTGAAGTCCTTTAGGCATTGTCTTGGCTGTTAAGTGTGTCAAAAACAAGGTCTGCTTCTTGTGGATTCCGAGTTGCTCCTCGGTTGAATGAAGCATTGCTCAAAGTTTCTTTACCACAGCAGCACAATCATCTTCGATTTTTTTGCCTTTTAATAGTGTTTGCTCCATTGCTTTCAGCCTCTCACAAGCACTACACAACCACAAACCATATCAATTGAGAGAAATAAAACAGCATAAAGGCTTGAACTAAATTAAAGAAAACAATAATTTCATATGCTCAGCTATCCCACAAGCTAAAAATAGAAAGAAAAATGCATCACCTATTAAATTTTCACCAGGATTTTAAAATCTTCTATAAACTATTAAATACATGTGCATCCAACAATAAAACTAACTTTCTTGGCAGCTCAGAATCCTTCGTGGCACCTCGAAGTGCTCGTTGAACTTCTTTCATACGCAATCAGAGCTCCCTTATAAAGTGAGGATTGTTTCAGGTCGCTGAGAGGGAAAGGTAAGCCTTTCCTTGAATGAGTAGGTCCTTAAGCTGACGGATACGAGCATCAGGCTATACTGTTTGTTCATTCTGTTTCCCAGCTCTGGCTTTCACTTGTTCTCTTGGATTATCTTTGCCAGAGGTTGGAGAAGACCGTTGTGGATGTTTCAGTTCCTAGAAGAAAGAACAGAATATAAGAAATAAAATATGAAACTTGTAGAGGCTGCATAGATTCTATTAGCTGTTATCCTATGAGAAAAACTAATACAGAGCCCATGGTCAAATCTTCTGCATCTAGTATAAACTACAAGAGCATAACAATTATTAAACAGCAAAGCTACATTGAAGTTCCACCAGTTCTTCTAGTGGCCACAGGAGAATGAAAACATATGAGGTTCAATCAACAGAAAGCATTAAAATGAATTTGAGAACTCCAAGAACAAGATGACAAACAGCTCACTAGTTTTCAACACCAGAGTTAAAGCAGCACAACTTGAATAATAAAATGCGTATGCAACACTGAAACTATAACATTATGAGAAATTTCTTCACACAGCATGTGGAGAAAATGGCAGAAAACTTAATCAAGGCAGTAAACTAACAGTATCCACGAGCCTTATGATTTTCTCTGGCATGTTCTCAGATGTGCCCTCTGAGTCCAGTGAACTAATTTCTTTCTCCACTTCATTTTCTCCAATCCCATTTCTTACATTTCCATTAGATACAGTTTCCTTTGAGTTTGATTCCCTCGTCTCTACCGCAGCCTCATCAGTCACCTGTCTGATGGGATTCCCATCCAAAGACCCGTTGTGGCCACCAATACTGCTCAAAGTGGATGAATTTGAACTTACATCTTCCATTGATTCTGTTATTAATTCCATAAGTTGAATGAATGGCAACCCATAATTAAATTCAGTATTCAAGGGCAAAAGATAATGAAGTAAATAAGAACATCCAGTGAGTTAGTCTGGTAATGCGAGCATTTTTTCTGGATGAAGCATTAGAGTCATCTAAACTCGAAGCTGTTGAGTTTTCCGAATACACCATGCGAAGTGGTTCTTTCAATGTGGTAGATGACTCCTTTCAGTTAGAATAGTAATTGCAGCAAATTAGAACAATAAGGATCCAAAATTTCCATAAAAACATTACATCCAAAAAAGGAAAGCTAAGGAATTCAAAAAATTCACACCTGAGGTAGCACATTTAATGGCCTGACTTCACCAGCAAATGACTACAAACAAAAATCCAAGAAATTCAACACCCTCAACTTTTCAGAAAGAGCCCAAATAACAGAATTACCAAGTAAAACAAACAACTATTAAATTAAAAGACTTACAAAGGAAGAAACATCTTCCACAAATTCATTCCTGTCTGTAAAAGCAAGAATGGTAAACACAAAATCAATCAAGAATGCAATAAAGAATATCAAGATAAATATACCTTACCCTTTTAAAGAAACAAAGAAAATAACATGAATAAAAGAATGCGGGAGAGGGAAAATTACAAGACGAAGCGAAATACGCTTCAAGAGTCAGTGTAGAGAACAATAGGGGCAAGAACCGTAACCAACAGCAAGAAAAGTACTGGTTTCCTCAGCTTTATCTTCATTTTTTATGCTTTTGTTCCTCAACCTCTCAACCTCCCACTAACAAACTCGAAGATTTCAACTTGAACTGATGAGCAGCTGGTTCCAGCTACTGCTGGGTCTGGAGAGGCCAGCAACTGCTGGCCCCGCCGGCGCCAGCACCTAGCAGCAGCTGGACTCACGAGTCCAACTGCCGCAAGGTTTTCGCGCTGGCGAGCCAGAAGCAGCTGGCCTCGCGAGCCGATGGACCAGCTGCTACTGGCTCCCGGTCATCTCGCCGTCACCTTTGTCGGCGAGAACTCTTAAGGGGAAAATTTATATAAGAAAAACAGAAGGAAAAAGAAGAAAGGAAGAAAAATATACCTTGTAATGGCAGCTGGTAACAACTGCGGGAGGAAATTGAAATTGAAATGGGCGTTGGATGACTAGGATTTAATTATTTGGTCATTTGTGTCTTTTTACATCTCTTATTGTTTTATATTTTATTTTAATAATTTTAATTTAATTATAATAATTAATTTTTTTAATTTTTAAATTTAAAATTTAAATTTTCACTAGTTAATTATATATGACTTGATTCATATCTTGATACTTAAAATATTTATATATCATATTTTAATATAATTTTAAAAAATTAGATTTTATAATAACAACTGAATATTGACATTTACTTTAAATATGTAGATATTATAATGTTAATCAATAAAAATATTCTCTATCATTAATATATTGGGGTTTAAAATTTATAGAGTTGTGAGATTTTAGAATTTAGAGTTTAAGTTTTATATTTAGATAAATGTCATTGGTTTTTTAAATTAATAATAGTACAAATCTACAAAATAAAAGTATGAAATGATACATTCATCTTATATTATATGTATAGAGTATAGTTAGATATTGTAAAACATTTAAAAGTTGTTTGGGTGAATTTATAATCTTGTCAAAATATTTTATAAGATGTTTGATTACTTATAAGATGTCAAAAAGTGTTTCATAATCTTTTTTTAAAAAAAGAGCCTATAAAGATTCTAAAATAAAATTTTAAAAACTTAAAAACTCTTTTTGAAAAACATAAGGAGTTTTTAATTTATTTTTAAAATCTTAACAAGCTCCTTGAATTTTAATTATATTAATTATAAAATTACCATTGTTAATACTTTATAAACACAAAGATCTTATTATCCAAACATTTTGGCTCTGTTCACTTGCATTTTGGCATTTTCTAGAAATTTTTTTTTGAAAGAATGGATTTTTGGGAGAAAAATTAGAGAAAGTGCCAAATGTTTATTTTTGTTTTGGAAAAATAGAGAAAATTGTTTGAAAATGAGTTGTTAGCTTGTTCACGTTTGCTAAAGGGACAAATTTTACTATAAATATCAAATTAGTTACTTCTTTACTGAGTTTCTAGGAAAAAATTGATTTTTTTATGTAATATATGTATGTATATTTGTAGTTTGATGATGTGTATGTATATGTATATATATGTAAAGATTGTAATAAAGTGATGTGTAATTAATTTAATTCATGATTTATTTTGATATTCTATATTTTTTAAAATTATAAATAATAAATGATGTATTACTTTGAAGAAAAAGTTCATTAATTAAAATTAAATATATATGAAATCATAATTATATGTTAATAGTATTAGTATTGACTTACATTAAAAAAATTATTGAACTATAACACAATTCCAATTTTAATTAAAATGAACTATTTTAACTATTCATTATTCCAGATTTATGTGTATATAAAACTTAATTAATTATTTAATAAAGATAATTATTTCGTAGATGAATATTTGTTAATAAATAAAATAATTATTTAAAATTAATTTATTTTTATATTTAATCTTATATGTAATCAATTATTAAATTAAATAGATTATTAATTTAATAATTCATTTAGTTAATTAAATAAATTAATTTTATTAATACAATAAATTATCTAAATAACTTAAAGCATTAAATAATTAATACGGTATATGCTAGATGAATTATTTAGCAATAAATAAAGTAATTATTTAAAAATAATTTATTAAATTATTAAATTATTATGTTAATATTAGCTGATAATTAAATTTTGATAATTTTAATAAATGGTATGATTAATAATTATTAGATATTACTATTTTCATATTATAATTTCATTTTAGATTTCTTTTCAGAACCTGTGACATTATTTATTAAATTAAAAATGTATTATTTAATTATACCTAAGATTTGTTTGATTATACGGATAATAACTTATTCAAATGCAATATTTAATTAAATATGTAATATTTACCAATTTAAATTATAATTTATAAAAATGTAATATAATTAGATAAATTAATTTTATTAATATAACAAGTTATCTAATTAACTTAAAGTATTATATAATTAATATCTTATATGCTAGAAAAATTATTTACTAATGAACAAAATAATTATTTAAAACTATTTTATTAAATTAAAAAGATTATTATGTCAATATAAGAGGATATTAAAATTTTTCAAATTTTATTTAAGAATTTGTGATGGATTTATGACTGCTCTGCACATGGTCACTAATCAATGACCTAGGTTAAAGAAATTGGATAATTTAATGACTGCTTTTGTGACCTAAGAAAAATTGATCACTAATTTAATAATTGAGTAGTGAACTTCATGTTTGAAGTCACTAACTCCACAACAAATCGATCAGTAATCTATTACTATTTTTTTTTTAAATTTCAAATAAAATCAATTACAAAGCAATCATAGGTCGATCAAAAATTAGTGACTACTCTCAACGATCACTATAGCCAATTTTTTTGTAAGGTCAATTATCTTAGATTGTAAAACTGTTCGTTTGGAATCAGATGGCTCATTGTGTTTCCAAGACCGCAGTTTCTATGTTTGAACAATGTTTGTGGGAAGATCATATCCCTCTTTTGTCTCTTATGTAATCTTTGTTGATTTGGAACAAAATTCCTTCTTTAGGGTAAAAAAAAAAATATATGTTAGTGCTTTGGTTTTCTTAATCCTTCCTTAGTATCATTTATGTGTCGACGAAATGATCCATTTTAAGGTACAATTTTTAGAATTGTCAATTCTAATCACAATAATCATGTTCCGAGTTCTAAGCCCTACCTACATAACTATCACTATTGTGATTTGAGAGTGATTATATATCTAAGTGAGGTAGGCCTTTCCAAATCTTTAAGCAACTAAAATATGATAAAAACTTTTGTCAATAGATAAAAGTTTGAGTCTTATGCAGAAAGTGTTTTGAGTTACTAATTGGAACACATAAACTAAGTTAAACTACCAGTTAAGATATTAAATTAAGGTATAAACAGAAAAGTACAAGTAAATAGACAATGGCTAGTGGTTTGGTAGAGACTATGTCTACTAGCTAAACAATCCCTTAAAATTTGAAATGTATCAAATTAATAGAAGGTGATAAATTTTGTTCAAGGTAAGCATAATAATTTGACAATAAGAAGAGTAAGAATAGAAACAACCTAAAAGGTGATTACTAACTCTCGACAGAGAGCCAAAATCAAATCCCAATTGGGATGAGGCAAATTCTAGAATGCTATGGAACCAACTATTTTGTGATCAAGTTCGAGGTAATTTCTATCAGTCTTACTTGCACAATTTTTATAGACTAATGCATGAATTGCTACCTATGGTGCCCTAGAGGCCTCAAAGCCACCACACCATGACACTAACAATTTTCAGGAGATTTTCTTTTCAAGAGTCAATGCCAAGCATAAGTTAACAAAATAAAACAACAAATCATATTAAAAGAAACAACTTATATGTTATTCTTCGTACACTAGTCTAAACTTGTCTCCAGTTATAGATGAGATACATATACTAATACCTGATATATAGCACTAATGCCACCATGGCTATTAGTCTTATTATGTATATATATAAACTTGTCGGTCTGAGTACATTTGGATTCAGACAAAAGATAAATTCTTCTCTCTCTATTCCTTAGTTCCCTCTTCTAGTTCAACCATTCCAACTTTTTGCATCAAGAGAAGTATAAAGGTGAGTCCAAATGACTCAGTGAGGAAAGTTGGAGAGAGTTACATGTATAGAACTTATTTTGCAATGGAAGATGATAAAGTGAGAATTATGTAATTAGTAAGATATGAACATATCAGGATAACCTATTTTGTATAAAGAGTTGTTATAATGAATACTTTACAAGTTGTATGTACATATATTTTAAATATATTAAGGTTTTACATAGATCATGAAGTGATTGAATTAAATTATTTATAAGAACCTTTGTCACACCCCAAAATTGAACCATGTAGTCTCATCTTGAAGCATGAAACTCAATCCCAAAAATAGTGGTCATCTAATCCAAAAATATAATCTTAAACGAAAGAACACTAAGTATACAAAATAAATTTAATAAATTTTGCAACATAAAACTCAAATAACAATACTCTAACCTCAAATAAAATCCATAAGGAAATTAGCAAGCTAACATCATCAAATGCTAAAACTACTATAAAAATCCCAAAATACTTCAATTCTAATTCTCATCAAAAGTAGGTCCACCTCTTCACTTGGGTTAGGGTCTAGGTTTGTTAGAAGGAGGCTAAAAAAGAATAGAGTGTGAGTTAAAGACTCAGTAAATACCAAGTGTATGCAATATAAGTTCAAGAATATATCATGATCAAAAGATGCTCACTGATAAATACTTGAGAAAAATAGTGAGAAATAGTTATAAACACTTGAATAACACTAAAAAATAGTTATAAACATTTCAGAAGACAATGAAAAGCAATTATGTATTATATAGCAGTAAAACGGAATATAACAATGTACTTTTTTAATAGGCAACAATTGAATGCAATAATCTAACTAGTGTTTGCTATAGCCAGTCAAACTTATGACTCCCATCATAACAGTCCTTTATCACTCGAGTAAGGTGTGACCTTACCAAATAGTGCCCAAGCCTACGTCCTCAAAAAATCTTATGACCTACCTCAACAACAAATGGATTCTATTATGTGTTAGGGAGATTAGGCCATGGGGGCTTGGGGTTCAACCAACAAGCCCGCTGCCGCCCAGTGAAATTCCTCACATACCTAAACCAAGTTAGTTCCAACTAAAAGTAACAGTAAATTTAGTCATCAGTCTTGATCATCATATTTAAGTACTAGTCTAAAACCATGCTGAAATAATACCAATGGCTTTAAACGAAATTGCTTTTCTTGTATCGCAAAATAAAATAAAAAAGTTCACATGTGTAATGAAATATAATTATATTGCAGTGCAAGCTAAAGAAACGTTTCATGGAATGCATTACAGTATATAACCTTCTGAGTTTTGAAAGGTATTATTATAAATCATATATAAGTTTAGGCACTTACAGTACTTATCAATTGGATCAAAGGCTGTCCCTAACAGCTTAAGCCCCAAAACACCTATTGACATAAGAGTAATATTCAATTCAATAAATATTTTGATTTGATCCATGAATTCTAATCTCAAATTTACCCAAGAAATCAAGACAATGATCAATAAAACTCTAAACCCAATACTAACAAAAAATTTCTATATCTCACTAGCCTTATACATACATACTCATAAAACTTATCAAGAGTTTGTCCTTTCATGCATACTTTGTTGATTTGCTCATAACTTTCTTTCTAGATATTTGATTGGCTCGAGTTTTGAAGCATTACAAAGCTAAGAAAGAGTTCTAAATTTTATGTTGATGTTGTAATCTAGATTAGATAATATGAGAGATAAAAACCGAGTTCAATAGGCAGCAATGGTGCAAAAATGGAGCAACTTTAATTTTTAGAAAGTTTTTCACATGAAACCTTATTGTGTTTTGACCATAACTCATTCTACATTCCTTGGATGAAGGTGATTCAGAGTCATACTGAAACCTAAGAGATGGATCTATAATTCATCTATGGGGAGATTTTTCTAATTCGTTTAGAAAATAAGAGAAACATACATTACAATGCTATTTCCATGAGGAACAAACGGACAACTCTCAAATTAGAATTTTTGATATAGCAAATCATTTTATTTTGCAACACCAAAAAAACATCTTGGGTTTTACAATTTTATTAATTTATGCTAGACAAATTTAAGTTAATTTTCCAAAAATTTATTAGTTAAAATATTTCCATTATGATGGTTAGCAAATTCTTAAAATTCAAGATAGTAGTGCAACACGACAAGCACTAGGCAGCTATACTTGAAGATTTTTAGAAACATAACTGTAAGGTCTATGACTTTAAAAGTTTATAGTAATGTTCTAAACACATCATATTTTCATAATAAAAATTTTCAATTTAAAATTCTTTCGTTTCAATGGGTAAACAAATTTTTAAAAAGAAATTATTTAGACTCACCACTCAATTTGGCAAGAAATGTTCAGGATTTTTATAAAATTCAAGAAAAATTATTTAAATAAGAAAATTTATAGGTATGTTCTAAACACATTGATTATTTTACAGAAAATATTTTACATAAACTAGCATAATTTGACCCATGAACTTATGTAAAACTTCTAACCTTAGAATTCGAAAATCAAAACCTGACAGCAGCAACTACATGCATGGAAATAGGCTAGGCCATGCTAGGCTTTTATTTAAATAGGTTAGGCCTGTTATGCAAATGATAAGCCTGAGCCTAGCCTATTATCTATGATAGGCTTTATATATATATATATATATATATGGTTAGGCCTAGCCTTGTTAATAAACTCTAAAACTTTAGCCTGGCCTAAAAGCCTATTTTCTACTAAGGCTTCAATTAAATCTAATCGCATAAATCTAAATTTTTAATATGCTCAAACTTGTAATAGACCTTGGTAAGAAATAATCAAAATGATAAATAACAAATGAATAATTATGAACATTCAAATCTCAGTATAAGGTAATATCTTTTCAACAAAAAATAGTCTTAAACAACATAACAGATTCTATAAAGAACTAATTATAAAAAACAATACAATTTTTTATTTAATATTATGTCATTATTATTGTAATTTTTATGTGAAGAATGATAAATAGGCTGGCCTATTAGGCTTTGCAAACTTTTAGAAGAGCCTAAGTTTAGCCTATTTAATTAAAAAAACTACTTTTTAAGTCTTGACCTAACCTTTTTATTAAGCAGGTTAGGCCTAGGTAGGCTATAAGTAGGCTAGGCCATGGGACCTTAACGAGTAGCCTGACTTATTCCCATTCCTAGTCAACTATTAATCTTTGCAATTATCAAATGCAAACAAAATACAAATACTATGACATACGATTTAACCAAAACTTGTGTTTATATTATAATTTAAATATGGGATCATACCTACGAAAAAGGGAGAACAAGAGTCTACAATGTTGAGACTTCTTAGCAATCCTTTTCTTGTCCCACTATTTGGGATTTCTTTAATGGAGATAGATTGAGAACTTTCTAAGGAAAATTATTTTGATAGAAATTTGAAGGTTTGAATGTACATTGTAGAGATGAGAAGTTGTTTGAATGTGATATGGGGAAAAAGACCTAATTAATTAGGTATTCTACAAGGACTAGAAGTACTAAAAATTTTATCCTTATCTACTTAGTTGCTAGTTTGTTATTTCTTTTTTTTTTATTTAGTTTTTTAAAAAAAGAAATTAACTATAATATAAAACATTAATTATTTTTTAAACAATTCACAAAACTTAATTAATTAAGGTTTATAAATAAGTAAAGTATGGGACACTACATCCTTCCCTCTGTAAAAGAATTTGGTCCTTAGACCAAATTATAACTTGGATTTGCAAGGATATTCAAGTAGTATTTTCTTATTTCCTCCTTATTTTTCCTGGTCACATTCTCTATTTTGTGGCATCTCCATAGAATTTTTACCACTGGTATACTCTTTGATGCCTAATTTTTGTATTCTTAATCTAGAACTTGGATTAGTCGCTCTTTGTACGTTTTTGAAGTGACAAATCCTTATATTCTATGATATGCTAAGGATTATTTTGATACTTGCATAGTTGTGACACATTGAAGACATTATGTATTCCCATAAAGTTTGAGAGTGAAATAAGTAGATAATCTACTGCTTAAATTCTTGTAGATCCTTTTCTAAGTGACAATTCATAAACTCCATATCCCCAACACTAATTTTACATAAAGTCTTCTTCTATCACCTACTTAACTCTAAGTTATGGAGTTGGACAGTTTTGCTCTTATAATTCTAATTTTCTTGAGGTATAAGTTATTATCTTATCATCTTGTATTAGCATATACCCTAAGCTTTCTTTAGATACATCAGTGTATGCCAAAAATTATCGACGTCATCTTTTAGTGCCAATATTAGTGCTGATGTAATCTTAAGGTCTTGAAAACTAACCTCACATTTCTCAATCTACTTAAATGACACTTTTTTCTGTGTCAGTCCAAACAACAGGGCTACTATTGTTTTGAGAAATCCAAAACCTCATGTTGTAACCTAGCAACCCCAAGAAATTTCTCATCTCAATTACCATTTTTGGCCTTCTCTATTCTAGTATTGCTTTAATTTTGAATGGATCAATCGTGATCTCATTTTCAGAATTGACAGGACCTAAAAAGGTTACCTCATCAAGCCAAAACTCATACTTATTCAACTTTGCATAAAGTTTATGTTCTAGAAGTGTTCTTAATGTTCCATCTAACTCTTTGAATATACCATAATGTTATCAACAAAACAATCACAATCTGGTTTAGATATGGCCAAAACATACAGTGCACTAAATCTATAAATGTCCCTGGTGCTTTAGTCAATTCATGGCATTATTCAGTATCATTTTAGACATATCCTTCTCTCTAATATTTAGTTGGTAGTACCATTATCTAATATTCATTTTGAAATAGACCTGAGATCCTTGTAATTGATCAAAAGTTCCTCTTTTTTTGGCAAGGGTTATTTGTTCTTAATCATAACATTATTCAAGCTTTAGTAATCTATAAACATCCTCAAAGTCCCATACTTCTTCTTTACATATATATATATAAAGCATTGGGATTCCACAAGCATCTGAACTTTACCAAATATACCCATTTTTGAGTTGTTCTTGCAACTATACCTTAAGTTTAGCTAGTGCTAGCCTATATGGAGCCTTAGATATTGTGGTCTTTCCTAAAAGAACCTCAATGGCAAATTAAACTTTGTGATTAAGGGTAGAAAAGTTAATTCCTCAGGGAATATATTAGGAAAATTCGTGACTATGAGGACTTCATTAATCTTGTCCTTAGATCTATTGATCAGGTAACTAAGTATCCTATCTTGTCCACTCTTAATGCATCAAAATTAGAGTCATTCAAATTGGCTTCTATTTCCTAGTCAGTTCAATTATTGGTTTCCCAAGCTCACATAAACTAACTATTACCTAATAAAATTTTAACTCAATGCAACTATTAAGTGGGAAATCTAAACTTTTGAAATAACACAAATAAAAATTTTAAAATAAAAGTCACATCCAATTCTAGGTGATGCTTCTCATATTCTAATCCTTATCATTGCTTTCATATGGATCTATCTTTCCAAAATCCTCAATCGAGCCCATTTATTCTAAGTTTTCCGTAGGGTCTTCTTCATTCTCTTTATTGGACTCTTTCTCAACTTGTTCTTTTTCTGGATCCACTTCCTCTAACTCATCAGTAAAACAAGTTAAAATTTTATGCTTCTTTAAGATCTCTTATGGCTATTTAAAGTCTATTTATCCTCAGTGATATCACTCCTATAACCCATTACTATAATGATCTAACTTTTGTGAATAGACATCTAGCTATTTTTCTAACCCCCCAAATCTCTGATTATATAATTATATCAAAGATGTTCCATCTTCCTCAAACTAATCTATAATTAGGTTGGGGTAATTGTTTCGCAACATATTTAATTTCTAGGAATGGGCCATTTGTAGCTATGGTTGTATTGTTCACTTTCTTTAACCATGATCATGTTGGGTGAAGCATCAATATGATAAACAAACTTACATAGGCTTTGACTCATCATCTTGCCAAAATAAGCCTATATCAGTAAAAGAAAACATCAAAGTACTCTAAGTAGTAGTCATAAAAGAAAGTTGCTATTGATTCACAATTCTTAATAAGGGAGAAAACTACCAATCTCTAAAGTGTTTCCTATCCAAGTCTCATAATTTATTATGGATATATCATCAATTACCAAAAGTGTTCAATAATACCAATTAGCTAACCTAACAACAATCATTCACAACCTCAATGTCAAATCCCTAAGAGTTTTATCCCATACTCCACAATCCGAGGATCTTATCCTAACATAGCTTAAGCTCCAAACCTAAGCTTCAATACCACTTTGTCACACCCTAAAATCAAAGCATGCAATCTAGTCTCGAGGCATGAAACTCAATCCCAAAAATAGAGGTCATCTAATCCAAAATCATAATGTTAAACAAAAACACACAGAGCATACAAAATAAATTTAATAAATCTTGCAACATAAAACTCAAATAACAATAATAAACCACAACTAAAATCCATAAAGAAACTAACAAGCTAAAATCATCAAATGCTAAGACAACTAAAAAATTCCAAAATACTTCAGTTCTAATTCTCATTGAAAGTGGGTCCACCTCATCACAAGGATTAGGGTTTAGGTCTATCAGAAAGAAGTTAAAGAAGAACAGATTATGAGTAAAGGACTTAGTGAATGCCAAATGTGTAAACTGTGAGTTCAAGAATATATCATGATCAAAAAATGCTTAGTAATAAATACTTGAGAAAAATAGTTAGAAACAGTTATAAATCATTGAATAACACCAAAAAACAACTATAAACATTCGAGAAGATAGTGAAAGGCAGTTATGCATTATACATTGGTAAAACGAAATATACCGGTATACATTTTTAATATGTCAACAATTAAAAGCGAAGATCAAACGAGTGTTTGTTTTAGCCAGTCAACCTTATGACTCTCACCATAATAGTCCCTTATCACTCCAGGCAAGGTACAACCTTACCAAATAGTGCTCGCACCTATGTCCTCAAAAATTCTACGACCTAATTTATCTACAAACGGCTTCGGTTATGTGTTGGGGGGATTAGGCCATGGGAGCTTGGGTTCAACTGGCAAGCCTATTTTCACCTGGTAAATTCCCTCACACTCCCAGGCTAAGTTGGATCCGACTAACAATAACAATAGTAGTAACAATATCAAGAATTTTCCCCTTTCTATATACTTTGTTGAGTTGCTTATAACTTTCTTTATAGATATCCAATTGGCTCAATTCTTGTGGAATTACAAAGCTAAGAAAGAGTACTAAAAATTTTATGTTGATGTCATAGTCCAGATCAGCTAATATGAGAAAGAAAAATTGAGTTCAAGAGGTAGAAATTATGTAAATAACTTTAGTTTTCAGAAAGTTTTTCACATGACACCTTATTGTATTTTGACCATAACTTTTCTACATACCTCCGATGAAGATGATTTAGTATCATACAGAAACCTTGGAGATGGATCAATAATTCATCTATTGGGAGCTTTTTCTAATTCATTTAGTGAATAAGAGAAACATACATTACAATGCTCTTTGCATGCATAATAGGCAGACAACTCTCAGAATAGAAATTTTGATATAACAAATCATTGTATTTCACAACTAAAAATACAATCTAGGGTTTTAAATTTTTTTTTTATTCTAGAAAAATTTAAGTTAATTTTTCAAAAATTTATTAGTTAATATATTTCCACTATCATGGGTAGCAAATTCTTAAAATTCAAGTGAGTGGTCCAACTCAACAAGCATTAGGCAGTTATACTTGGATTTTTAGAAAACTAACTATAAGGTCTGTGACTTTAAATTTTACGGTAATGTTCAAAACATGTCAAAGTTTCATAATAAAAATTTTCAATTAAAAATGCTTTCGTTTCAACGGGTAAATAAATTTTTAAAAAGAAACTATTTAGACTCACCACTCAATCTGGCAAGAAATGTTCAATATTTTTATAAAATTCAAGAAATATTATTTATAAATGAAAATTTATAGATATGTTCTAAACACATTGAATATTGTTTTTAAAAATATTTACATAAAATTATCAGAATTTGACCCATAAACTAATGTATAACTTCTAACCATAGAATTTGAAAATCAAAACTTAACAGCAACAGCTATTAAACTTATCAAATGCATACAAAATACAAATACCATGACATATAGTTTAACCAAAAATTATGTTTATATTATAAATATGGGATCATACCTAGGAAGAAGGGAGAACAAGAATCGACGATGTTGAGATTTCTTAGCAATCCTTTTCTTGTCCCACCATTTGGGATTTCTTTAATGGACATGCATGGAGAACCTTCCACGGAAACTTATTTTGCTAGAAATTTGAAGGTTTGAATATACATTGTAGAGAGGAGAAGTTGTTTGAATGTTATATGGAGAAAAAGACCTAATAAATTAGGTATTTCACAAGGGTTAGAAGTGTTGAAAATTTTATCCTTATCTACTTAGTTGCTAGTTTGTTATTTTTTTATTTTTTTATTTTTTTAATTCAATTTTTAAAAAATAATTTATAAAATTTAATTATTTCTTAAACAATTCTCTAATCTTAATTAATTAAGTTTTATAAACAAGAAAAAGTTGGGCACTATAACTTTACTGAATCAAAGAAATGATAATCATATCAAACCTTTCATGTAATTCTATCACTGTCCTATTCTAGCAAGGAAAACTCATAAATCTTAATGCTTTTTCATGTTCAGACTCAATTGTATAGGAATTTAGAGGTTGCCTCTATTTCACGCCCTCTGGCAACACATGTAGCACTGAGATCCTTACACTTTATTTCATGAAGAATAAAATAGAATTTATCATTTAAGGTATATAATACAGCTGGAATATGTCTAGTGTAGAAATTCAAAGGTGCTAATGATGACAAATTCAAGAGATGGCCTCCATTGCACAACCCCTGTCAACTAGTGTGGCACTTTGCTCTATCCGACACATACTTTACAATACTGATTGAATAAGATGTTCAAAAGGGTCAAGAATGAAATAAGTACAGCAGAAAGTGTCAATCTTAGGATTCTAGAGGTGGCCCCACTCCACACCCCCTATCAGCAAATGTGGCACTTAGCTCCCGATTTGATGAGTGGGATGAGAAGATCTATAAAACTTAGAAAATGTGAGCCTTTTCTAATGATAATTATCTTAAGTAAGAGGATCCTTTAATATAAAAATTATTCCCTTTTCTCTTTTTAAGAAAGCCTTTGAGTTGTCAGTTTTGAGAACATTCTGCATATAGGGCTCGTATTGATACAAGTAACATAATTATGACTAGAAGAAATCAAAAGAAATAGATATTATTAATGGCGTGATCTCTTGATTAAAGGAAGGAGGAATAAGCATATCAATATTTAGAATTTTGATTTTGTGTTCACATTTACCAAGAAATTTAGCACTTTTTATTAGTTAAAAGAAGACAAATGAGTGCAAAGGAAAGATCTTACCATGATAGGTGCCAGAAGCAGAGATTTTCACAATTATAGGGGTCAAAACTAGAGAAAATTATCATAATAATGAGTGAGGCATTCCAAGTAATTTGAAGAACAAATATGATTCTAAGGAATAATTACTAGGTGACAAAAAGGGAGTAAACAAAGAAATGAAAAGCTCACCATATCAATTAGCAAGGTATTTAACAGAACATAAGATAGGTACATGATTTATGAAAAATATTAATGAGTAACATAATGAAATTAAGCGGGCATAGAAGGCCACACCATATCATTAATTAAAGTGTTTGAAAAAACATAAGAGAGATATATGATTTCAAGAAAAATATTAATAGGTAATAGAATGAAATTATGAAGGAATAGAAGACCTCATAGTATCAATAATCGAGAAGTTCTAGAAAACACAAGATAAGTATATATTTTTTGAAAAATATTAACAAGTAACATAATGAAAGTTAGAGGGCATAGAAGACCTCACCGTATTAATAATTATGGTGTTCAAAGAAACATAAGATATTTATATGATTTCAGGAAAAATATTAACATGTAACAAAATGAAATTAGAAAGGAGTAGAAAACCTTATAGTAGTAGTAATCAAGGTGCCTTAGAAAACCCAAGATATGTATATGATTTCTAAACAATATTAACAAGTAACAGAATGAAATATAGAAAGCACAGAAGACCTCGCCGTATTAATAATTAAGGTGTTCTAAAAAACACAAGATAGCTATGTAATTTCTAGAAAATATCAACAAGTAACATAATGAAATTAAGAGGGCAAAGAAGACCTCACCAATCCTTTTGATCGAGACTCTCCAACAAACTTGTAAGCTCAACCACCTAGATTCAAGATTCAATCATTATTGATCTTTTTTTGGTAATAAGTATAATACGAAAAAATAATTTAATTTAGAATACCATGTATCTAAATCATGTTTCATATTAAATAATTCAATTTAGAATACAAAGAATCACATTAAACAACAAAATTATTAAGTTACTTGTATCTAAATCATGTTTCGTATTTTCCACCAAATCTAATTAAATTCAAATCCCAATCATCTAACATAACCTCATAATTCAAACATTCATAGAAATCACATTTAACGAAGAAAATGTCAAGTTATATCATCATAAAACACCCACAATTATTTAACAAAATCTGCCCACTTCTAGAACCTGTATCCTACACAGTCAGTTGCAATAGTTTTCTTCAAAACTAAATTTTAGCCAAATTCAAGGTAGTTTGACAGTGATCTTACCTCAAAATGTAATAGAACTCAATGAATTTTCTAACCGTGGCTTCAATTTGATGCTTAGATGTGCCAATCTTTCCTCATACTTGTTCAAAGTTAAGTTTTGACTCTAGTCTCGTCCTTGTGGCATATTACAATATTTACATTTTTTTGGCTGAAATACGATGTTGATTCTGGCAAATTTGACCTCTAACATTATCAACACTTGAGGGCTTTCTATCTATGGTTTTCTTTCATAATTTGGATGGCAGATGCTCCAGATATAGGCAAAATAAGATTACCTCCTATTTTGCTAGCTACACCTACATGTGGCAATGTTAATTCCAATAGCAATTTAGGTGCAATTTTGGCATATTTTTTAAAATCCTATTCTACCACGGTAATCTAAACAAATAGAGCTTTCTAACAACATATTTGCATGGATGATCATGTAGCTGAAGGGGTGTTTCTCGATTTTTCAAAAATTTAAGTTTGGACAATAGTTCTACTAACTAGAAAGTTGCTTCTTGAATTTGATAGAAATTCTAGAGTTTGGGATAGTATTTTTTGAGGGAATTTTATGAGGATTTTGATCCTTGATGAGTTAGGAAGGATTTAGCTATAATTTTGACATCTAAGGATGAGGAATTGGAGTGTTAGAAACTAAGTTTGGCAACCTGTGGAGAGAAAGGTTTACTGTGTGAAATGGCAATAGGGCTTGGCCCCTATTTATAGAAGGTGGGACTTGATTTATTTGCTTAAAGGCCCTTGATGTTTCTACTTATTCTAAATTAACCCTGAATCTTTTATTTTGAATTTAGACCTTAATCTTTTTATTTTATTTTGAATTGACCCTAAGATATTGAATAAGTAAAGAAACTCCCTAATTTTTATATTATTGTGTATTTAATACATTTAATTATTTATCTATAACTTAGGAGGTTTTTTTTTTTTTTTTTGATAGTTATCAAATAGATTTAATAATTTAATTTTTTTAAGTGAAATTTACTTTCAAGCAAAGATGAGATGTTATAATTAGGGGTAGGTAGCTGTCGGTACCCCCCTTGGGGGTAACTGTGGTGTGAGTACTCGAGGGCTGGGGTATCATTTTTTGATACGCTAGTCCCAACCACCATTTGTTGGGGGTACCCCCTTATGGTTAGGTACCCTCTAGGGTACCCCCAAATCCCCCTTGATTTTATATATTTTTAATAAATAAAAATTAAAATTTTGTTGATTTATTATTTATTTTGGTTGTGAATCAATTGATAGTACTACATTTCATTATTCCCAAGTTCTAAATACCAACTAATATATAATTTTAGAACTTAAATATACACATTAATGTCTAATGTAGTACTATAAAGTCTTAATTATACTGTAAGAATTAGAATTTTGAGCCGGTTTAATAAATTGTTCCTTTTTGTTTTTTTTCCTATTTCATATCTTTGACATGTCTTTTCATTAAAAAAATATTCTCTATAATATTTTGTGGAGTTTGATATTTTACGTCCAACAATAAATTTAAACATGATCATTAATAACTTTTAGAAAGAATATAAAAAAGATCAATTTCTATTTCACAATCCCTAGATCTTTTGTTTGCCCAAAAACTCAGTTGAATTAACCTATTACCTAATAAGCTAATACAGCAATACCCATATAAGAAGCAAGTAGTTCAAATACTCTAATTTCTTCATATCCTATGAAACACAATAACAAATACAAAGAAATGAGTCTTCTGACTTCATGATTTTCTACTTTTTCTTTAACGAGCTTTAGAATTGCAGTCATTTATTGGCAATAATATTTTCTCACTATCACATTTTCACAATATCACAATTCATAATAATATTTCATCACAACCCTCAAGTTACAACTCACAAAAGTATTATTAAATCCAAATATTTGAACAAATTCCAAAATAAAACCAACAAAGCTTTCAAAAAAAATAATCATTATCCAAATACATTGCAAAATAAATCAAATATTCAATATATAAAGTCTTACAAGTTAGAACAAATACAAAAGAACAGCATAAGCATTGGACCATAGCACTTCAAGGCTTTAGTTCCTTCAAATATGCAAATACAAGTATGCAATGCATTCTTCCAAGTTTCAATCTTTTCACAATTTTTGCCTCACAAAAGTCAAAGAGATCCTAAAAAAGGAAATAAAGAAATAATTAGTATATTAGATAATATAAGAATTCAATATAAAAAAGTTGAATGTAAAAATCAAAGTAAAGTAATTAAAAAGCAATTACCTCTAATAAAATCACATAAATTCATCCTTAATTCCTTGCACTTACACTCATACCACCAAGAATCAAGTTGGATAACTCTATAAAGGCGAATAAAAAATCATGTAGATAGTAAAGAAATAGTAAAATAGTAAATTATATAACTAAATTACTTACCTTTTCATAGGCTTTGTAAAATAATAATGGAGAAGTACCTTTCTCAATTTGTTCAACACCTTGTATGTTTTACTCAGCAAATATTGACTTAGTACTCTAATGAATCCAATCTTGAGTGCATATAAGGGCCTGAATGGTCATAGAAAATAATGAACTCCTAAAAGCATCAAGAATGCACCCTCCAGTGCTTAATGCAGACTCAGAGGCAACAGTGAAAATGGGAATTACCAATACATCTTGAGCTAACTAGGATAACATAAGAAACCTAGAAGCATTTATCCTCCACCACTACAATATGTCAAGCATTTTGTTGGCACAACTCCATCATCTTCCTCATCATCATCCTCAATTGCTACACCTAAGTATATATACAACTCCGATTTCACTTACTCACCATCAACACCATTTTTTTTCTTAAACCCATTAGTCAACTTATTTTTCACCGACATCCTCTTATTAGGATTGATCTTAGAAATACTTCTACTTGACCCCGACATGGAAGAGTTAAAAGACACACAAGTAGAGGTAGTAGTAGGACCTAAAACAACATCCATATCACTATATATTTTTTTATACTCCTCAAATAGTTGTTTCATGTCCTTCATAACCTTATGCTCAAACATATCTCTAACAAACTCATCATCATAAACTTGATCAAATATATAGCTAACAAACTCCATTTTTCTATGAGGATCAAGAATCACAGCATAAAATAAAATATTGTTCGTTTTTTTAATCGATCCCCAATATTTGTCAAATTTTTCCTTCATTCTTTTTGCCATTGATTTTAATTCCTTGTCATCATTTTGTTCATACCACTCATTTAAAGTCATCAAGGCAAGAGAAATATCTATAAAAACCACATTCGATGTCATATGCAAAGAACTAGAAACTTTCAAAGTAAGCTCAAAAAATGATGAAGAAATTTCAACAACACATCAGCTTTTATCCAATCATTCAACGTAGGAATACTAGCATAAACATTTCCATCATCATTAATCTAAGAACGATCACATACATAATACCTATCAACATCCTCAAATACATTAAAGGTTTTTTTCAAAGAAATTGCTGCCCCCAACATCAAGTAGGTGGAATTCTACCTGGTAGGTATATCAGGACACAAAAACTTATTTATTTGCAATTTTTCTTACTCAACACATTCAACAAATCTTTGGTACCTTGTAGGAGAGCCTCTAATGTACCTCACAGCCCCTTTAATGTGTTCTATGGCAATATGCTCATCTTGCTCCTTCAACCCTTCTTGCACTATTAGGTTAAATGTATGTGTCATACATCTCATGTATACATACTTGCCACCTAGTATACTATTACCCCATGAATTCAACCTCTTCACAATTACACCTACTACAACATCATTCGAGGAAGCATTATCCATGGTGATGGTGAAGACTTTCTCATCAATCCCCCACTCACACAAATATTTATAAATAACTTTTGCAATCTCATCCCCTTTGTGACCACTAATTGGACAAAATTTCAAAATTATTTTATGCAATTGCCAAGAAGAATCAATGAAATAAGTAGTCACACATATATAATTTACTTTCTTAGTTGATGTCCAAGTGTCAGTGGTGATGGATATTCTTTGGCAAGACACCTTTAAAAAAGGCTTAAGCTTCAACTTTTTATCGAAATATATGGCACCAATATTTTTTGCAAAAATCTTTCAAGATGGAATTTTAAACATAATACAAGCAATAGGCATGAAATATCTAAAACCCGAGTTCTCAACATTTTTGAAAGGGAGCTCATCAACTATCAACATAACAGAATATGTGTTCTTAACTTTTTCTTGATCAAAATGCCAAGTGCTAAGTTGCTTTTCTATTTTACTATCACCAACACTAAAGAAACTTGTTTGCATTTGAAGCTATATCTGTTCAGTTTCTACTTCATGAGGTTTCTTTTTGCAACTTAAGTAGTGATTTCTAAGGCCATTAGTTCGATGTTTTCGTGGGGTGGCCATAATTTCCACCCCGCAACAATTACAAATACCCTTCACTTGTTGGACCCCATGTTTATCTTTAAAATTTACCTTCTTAAAATGTAACCAATGTGGTGACCTACTATCATATTTTCTTTTCTTAGGGTTAAGATGACTTTCAATCTCATTCTCATTCATCTCATCAATATGTTCATCTTCATTCTCCTCTAAATCAACATTAGTTTTCTCCAAATTCACATCCATGTTCACTTTGTCAATCGAAATACTATGTTTACTTACCTCTTTGGAGGTTGAAGTAGAAAACGTCTTCTCATTTGCTCTAGTGGCAACATAATGTGAATCATCTCTAGAAGAACCAAAAGTGTCCATCTTGTTTTCTACAATTGAAAATAAAATTGTATTAAATTAACTAACCATTCTCGTAACTTTAAAATGAAGAAGAATGTAATCTATTTAAAATCAATAAGTTATTGAAATTGCGGAGATTTAACTTAACTTTCAAAAGAAAAACTCTCATAATCATTTTGTCAAACACATTGGGGGTACATAAAATTTATTAATAGCCTAACACAAAAAACTCATCCCCACCCATAATAAATTGCTATTTTCTTATATTTATACATTATTTAGGAAGAGAATTAAACCTTCACATACATATGATTCGAAATCATCAAGAAAAAGAAAAAGAAAATTTTTGAAATAAAATAAATAACCTATCTAAACTTTAAACTTACTATTTAAATACATTTAAATATGAAAAAGAGGCACAAACTTAAAAATCCTTGTGTAAATGCCAAATCGCCGAGCGCCTGAGAAAATCGGTGGTGAAGTTTGGTTTCCTATTTATCTTTGCAAAAGTTTCTGCCCATCTCTTCTCTTTACCCATTTTTGTTACTTTGTTTGGCCTTTTTTTTTTTTTACCTTTTTTATTGGCTAATGCCTAATGGAAAATTGGCAATGGGTAATGGCCTAATGAGCTACTAGCTTTAGTTAGTTATTTGAGTTTCTTCTACAGTTTGACTTAGGCTTGGGCTACTAAAGTAAGTTCAAATTTATTCAAAAACTTGAAACCCAAAATAATGGCCCAGAACACTTCATCAATTAAGTGTATAAATACTTAATAATATAATTTTTAAAAAAAATAAAATAGGGGTACTCGATTGGGTATTCGGTACCTTAAGCCAATACCGGATACCTGACCCCCAAATTTTTGGGTACCCCCATAAATACCCATTCAGGTCAGGTTAGGTACCCCCAAACCCGAACCCGTTGCCTACCTCTAGTTGCAATCTTCCCTCCTTAGAGGAATTTGGCACTTAAATTCTAAGCTCCAAGTAAATGAGGGTATAAGCTCTTCATATTTTCCTCAAGTCCTCAAGTTGCTTCCATAACATCATGGCTTCTCCATAAAACTTTGACCATTGGGATTCTTTTAGACTGCAACTTTTAATATTTATGATCCAAGATGTATACTGGTTCATTTGAATTTCTTGGTGGGATATTATATGCGATGGATTGGGATGATATTTTCTAAGTTGTGACACATGAAAAACATCATGGATGCTTGTGCTGGGAGTTCAAGCTTATATGCTACTTTCTCGATGCATTTTGAAATTCGAAAAGGCCCTATATATCAGGGTTGAAGCTTTCTTTCTTTTCTTATTCATTTTATTTCCTTTCGATGGGTAACCTTGATGAAAACTTGATCATTAACATCGAATTCCAAATCTTGACAATGATTGTTTGCGTAGCTCTTTTGTTGGTTTTGCACAATATGCATATGTTGTCTGATGATCTGAATTTTGTCGATAGCCTCTTGAACCATTTAGCTCACACAACCCTATTTTGTCCCTTTTAAGGTGGTGTTCTCCAATTATCCAAGTTCCAATATAATGGAGACTGGCACCTTCACCCATATAATGCTTCATAGAGAACTATTTAAATTGTGGCTTAGTAGCTATTATTATAAGCAAATTCTAGTAGAGGCATGTGCTTATCCCATGCATCTTTAAAGTCTATTACACAAGCTCTCAACATGTCTTCTATTATTTGGATCACACTCTCGGATTGTCTATCTAATTGGGGATGAGAAGCAGTACTAAAATATAGCATGGTTCCTAAATCCTCTTATAATTGTTTCCACAATCTTGATGCAAACTTTAGGTCTCTATTAGAAACGATGCTGACAGAAATTCCATAAAGTCGGATGATTTCATTCTTGTATAGATCTGGCAAGGTTTTTACCTCATAATCAACTCCAATAGGTAGAAAATGTGTAGAATTTATCAATTAGTTTATAATTGCCCAAATCCTATCAAATCTTTTTTCTTACTGTTGGTAGTAGTAAGACAAAATTCATGGTCACTATTTTTGATTTCTAATCTAGAATAGGGAGAAATTGCAATAGTCCTGCTGGCCTTTGGTGCTTAGCTTTAACTTGCTGACATACTAGGCATTTCTTTACATAACTAGCAATATTCAATTTCATCCCATTCCACCAAAAATTCATTTGAAGATCATTATATATCTTGCTACCTCTTGGATGGATTGTGTACTTGAATTTGTGTGCTTAATTCAGTATTTCTTCTTGCATGTACTTTGGGACACAAATTCTTCCACCAAATCTCATTACTCTTCCTTGGTTGGTGCTAAATTCTAAATATATGGTTTCACCGATGGATCTCTTAAGCTTTGTAACCTCTTTATCCTTTTCTTGTACCTCTTTGAATTTCTAGAATTATTCAGGTCTAATCATTAATCTGACTATCGTAGCACTGGTTTGGATATGGGATAGGTAAAGTCTCGAATTTAAATCCTTATCTTTGTTTTAGGTCAGCTCAAGTTTTCTACTTAGAGCATCAGCAGCCATGTTAGCCTTTCCTAGGTGGTAGGAATCATAGTCATTTAAAAATTCCATCTATCTCCTTTGCCTCATCTTCAACTCCTTTTAGGTGAAGAGATACTTCAAACTTTGATGGTCGGCTAAGATTTCAAAAGTTTTATCATAGAGGTAGTGCCTTTACTTGGCAAGTTCAAATATGATTGCTACTAGCTTTAGATCATGAGTAGGGTAATTCAGTTCATAAGGTTTTAACTTCCTTAAGGTATATGCAATTACCTTGCCATTCTGCATTAGAACACACTCTATTCCTTCTCTAGATGCTTTTAAATATACTATGAAATTTTCTACTCCTGATAACAATGATAACACAAGTGTTGTAGTCAATTCATCCTTCAATTCCCTAAAACTTCATTCACATGTTTCTTCTTACTAAAACGGGTGTGCTTTTTGTGTGAGTTAAGTTAAGGTCACAACAATCTTAGAGAAGCTCTTTATAAATTTTTAATAATAGCCTACTAATCCTAGAAAGCTTCAAACTTCTCTAACATTCTGTAGTCTCTTCCTATTAATCACAACTTCAATCTTTGTCAAATGCATTGCTAGTTCATTTTCAAATACTATATGACCCAAAAAGGCTACTTAAGTTAGCCAAAATTCACATTCATTGAATTTAGCATAGAACTTGTGCTTCTGCAGTATCTATAATACAATCCTCAAATGGTGCGTATGTTCTTCTTCAGACTTGGAAAAAATTAATATATCTAACAAAGATCACCACAAAATTATCTAGGTAGGGTGTAAACACTTGATGCATTAAATCCATGAATGCAGTTGGCGTGTTTGTTAATCCAAAAGGCATTACCAGAAATATATAGTGCCCATATCATGAGTTCAATGTAGTTTTAGAGATATCTAATTTTCTAATCTTTAATTGATAATATCCTTGCCTAGGATCTAACTTAGAGAATGCTCTTGACCCTTCAAGTTGGTCAAATAGTTCATCAATATGCGGCAAAAGGTACTTGTTATTGATGGTAACATTATTTAACCCATGTAATCAATACACATCCTTAGCGTACCATATTTCTTCTTAACAAACAAAATTTTTGCTCCCCATGGTGGTATACTAGGATGATGAATCCCAAATACAAAGTTCTTGTAATTGAGCTTTTAGTTCTACCAATTCCATAAGTGCCATTTAATATGGTGTTTTTGATATTGGTGTAGTTCCTAGTATTATCTTAATGACAAATACAATTTCTCTATCTGGTGATTATGTATCGATTTTTCTGGAACTACTTTGGGAAAATCCTTTACCATATGGATTTCTTCAATTTTATCCTCATTCTTGGGCTTGTTGTTCATATAAGCTAGAAAGCTTTCACAACCATGTTTCAACAATTTATTAACTTCTATGGTAGAGACAATTGGGAGGGTTTGTTGGTTTCTATTTTCTTTTTATCAATTTGCAAGTCAATTGTCTTATTCCTACAATTTATCTTAACATGATGACTATATAACCAATCAATTCCTGAGATTACATCATACTTATTAATTGGCATTCAGATCAAGTTTGCTAGGTATGTCTTCCCATGATTTCAATCCTACAATCTTTGTATAATAAATCAATCATCACAGACATGCCCATGGGTGTAGCAACTTAAAAAAGATAAGGCATCTTATCTAATGGTAGTTTAAGATCAAGAGTGAATGATGTATACTCAAATGAATAGGTGACACCATGGTCAAATAATACTTTACCAATCTTTCCAGCAAGTGTAATGTTACCTTCTACCACAGTTGAAGGATTTGGAGCCTCTTCTCCTTCAATAACATAGGCCCTTGTTTGAACATTTGGTTTGTCATTAGATTGGAGCATAGGGTTTTTTTTTTTAACTATTCCATCTTATAGACTATTAGATGTTGATGGAGGAGCTTTCACATTGGGAGTTTCTACTTTTGTGCCTATAGATCGAGTAGAGTTATCTTACAGGCTATTGAAGTGTTTCACCATATTTGTAAAAAAATTTGTATCCCATTTTCTAAATTAGCCTTTGGGGACCAAGGGGTAGAGAGGGTCAAACTTGCTTGGTCTTTCATTTTGCTACTTCAAGTACCATTATATCAACTATAATTTGCTTGGCACACTCCACTATTTTGACGTAGCTTGTTGCATTAGTAGACAAGTGACCCAATGAGTATTATGTTTTAAACCTCCCATAAACTTTTTAACTGTCATTTTTTTGGATTCTAACCCAACATAATCCAAATCTTAATAAGATCTTAGAAAATTAATTCTTATTATCTTGTTAAATCTATACGCTTTGATACCACTATGTATGGTGTCCCAAAGGTCTCGAAGCCACCACACTTGGCACTAACCATTTGCAGGAGATTTTCCTTTCAAGAGCTAAAGCCAAGTGTAGATTAACAAAACAAAATGATAAATCATATTAAAAGAAACAACTTATATATTATTCTTTATACACTAGTCTAAATTTATCTCTAATTATAGATGAGTACATATATGCTAGTACTTGAGGTATAGCACAAATGCCGCCATAGCCATAAGTCTTATTATGTATATACAAATACTTATTGATCTAGGTACATTTAAGTTTAGACAAAAAGATAAATTCTTATTTCTCTATTCCTAAGTTCCCTCTTCTGGTTCAACCATTCCAGCTTCAATTGTATCAAGAGAAGTATAAGGGTGAGTTTGAATGATTTAGTGAGGAAAGTGGAGGGAGTCACCTATCGAGTGCTTATTCTGTAGTAGAAGATGATATAGTGAGAATTATGTAATGAGTAGGATACGAACATGCCAAAATAACCTATTTTGTATAACAAGATTTTATAATGAATACTTTACAAGTCATATGTACATATATTATAAATATATTAAGGTTTTACATAGACCATGAGGTGAATGAATTAAATTATTTATAAGAACCTTACTGAATCAGATAAATCATAATCATATCAAACCTTTCATGTGATTCCATCACTGTCCCATACCAGTGAGGAGAACTCATAAATCTTAATGCCTTTTCATGTTCAGACTCAAGTGTACATGATTCTAGAGATGACCCCTATCGCACACCCCCTATTAACGCAATGGCACTTAGATCCTTACACTTTATTTCATGAATAATATGATAGGATTTTATCATTTGAGGTACAAAATATAGCTATAAGATATCTAGTACTAAAATCTAAAGGTACTAACGGCAATAGATTTAAGAGGTGGCCGTTACCACACATCCTCTGTCAACTAGTGTTGCACTTTACTCTGCCCGGCACGTATTTTACAGTACTGACCAAATAAGATATTCAAAAACATCAAGAATAAAACAAGTGTAGTAGAAAGTGTTAACCTCGAATTCTAAAGATGGCCCCCACTACACACCCCTTGTCAGCAAGTATGCCCTTAGCTCCCAATTCGATAAGTGGAATGAAACGATCTATAAAACTTAAAAAATATTAGCTTTTTCTAGTGACAATTATCTCGAGTAAGAGGATCCTTTAATATAAAAATTATTATTTTTCCTCTTTTTAAGAAAACCTTTGAGTTATCATTTTGGAAAACATTCTGCATGTGAGGTTCTTATTTATATAAGCAACAAAATTATGGCTAGAAAGAATTGTATGAAATAGATATTATTAATGATACAATCTCTTGATTAAAGGAAGAAGGAATAAGCTTTATAAATATTTAGAATTTCAATTTTGTGTTCAAACTTACTAAGAAATTTAGTAATTTTTATTAGTTAAAAGTGGAGAGATGAGTGCAAAAAAAAGACCTTACCATGATAGGTGTCAGGACTAGAGATTTTCACAATTATGGTTGTCAAAAGTAGAGAACCTTACCTCAATAATAAGTGAGGCATTCCAAGTCATGCAAAGAACATATATGATTTTAAGAAATAATTATTAGGGGACAAAATGGGTGCAAACAAAGGAATGAAAAGCTCACTATATCGATTATTAAGGTACTTAAAGAAACATAAGATAGTTATATGATTTATGGAAAATATTAACAGTTAACAAAATGAAATTATGAGGGCACCAAAAACCTTACTGTATCAATAATTAAGGTGTTTGAGGAAACATAAGATAGGTATATGATTTTAGGAAAAATATTAATAGCAACAAAATGAAATTAGGAAGGAGTAGAAGACCTCATAGTATCAATAATTGAGGTGTTCTAGAAAACACTATATAGGTGTATGATTTCAGAAAAATATTAACAAGTAGTGGAATGAAATTTAGAGGGCACATAAGACCTCACAAAATCAATAATTAAGATGTTCGAAGAAAAGTAAGATAGGTACATGATTTCAGGTAAAATATTAGCAAGTCACAGAATGAAATTAGGAAAGAGCAAAAAACCTCACAGTATCAATACTCGGATTGTTTTGAAAAACACAAGATAGGTATATGATTTCTGAAAAATATTAAGAAGTAACAGTATAAAATTTATAGGGCACAGAAGACCTCACCATATCAATAATTAAGGTGTTCTGGAAAACACAAAATAGGAATATAATTTCTAAAAAATGTCAACTAGTAAGAGAATGAAATTAAGAATGCACAGAAGACCTCGCCAATCCTTGTGATCGAGATTCTTTGACAAACTTGTAAGCTCATTCACTTAAATTCAAGATTCAATCAATATTGATCATTCTTTTGATAATAAGTATATTATGAAAAAGTAATTTATTTTAGAGTACCACATATTAGTTTAATTTTTTATTTAATTGGAATTGTTATTTCAAATGCTTAAGACATAGAAGTTAATATCTTATAATCTAAGCGATTAACTCCATTAGTACCTTGAGCAATTATATATATGTATGTATGTATGTATATCAGGGTAATCTTTCCTATCTACTTTATTGATTAATTCCTAAATGAATCAAATATGTCCTAATACTTTACTTGTCACATTGTTCCAAGAATCACATTAAACAATATAATTATTATGTTACATGTATCTAAATCATGTTTCATATTTTCCACCAAATCTAATTAAATTCAAATCCAAATCATCCAATGTAACCTCATAATCCAAACATTTATACACAACCACAATTAACAAAGAAAATGTCAAGTTATCTTCATCATAAAACACCCATAATTATTTAACACAATTTGCTCACTTTCAGAACCTACATCCTTCATAGTTAATTGTGGTAGTTTCCATCAAAACTAAATTTTAGCCAAATTCAAGGTAGTTTGATAGTGATCTTTACCTGAAAATGTATTAGAAATCAATGAATTTTCTAATTGTGGCATCAATTTGATGATTAGATGTGCCAATCTTCCCTTATACTCGTTCAAAGTTTAGTTTTAGCTCTGGTTGTGTTGTGGTGGCAGGTTTTGGCTTTACCCTTTTTAAGCTGGAATACGGCATCAATTTTAGTGAATTTTACCCTTAACCTTATCTACACTTAGAGGGATTTCTATCCATAGTTTGCTTTCATTATTTGGACACCAAGTGTTGTGGATATAGGCAAAATAAAATTACCTCCTGCTCTGTTAGCTCTGATTGCGTGTGGTAGTGTCAATTCTACCAGTAGGTTTTGGCATAGTTTTTGAACTCCTATTCCACTATGATAATCTTCACTGATAGAGCTTTCTAACAGTATATTTGCATGGATGATCAGGTGGCTAGAGAGGTGGTTCTCAATTTTTGAAAATTTAAGTTTGGATAGCAATTATACTAACATACTAGTTTCTTCTTGATTTTGATAGAAATTCTAGAGTTTGGGACTAGAAATTTTTAGGGAATTTTCTAAGGATTTCTCCCCTTGATGAGTTAGGAAGGATTTGGCTATAATCTTTATGGTTAAGGATGAGGAATTAGAGTGTTAAAAGCAAAGTTTGGCAACCTGCAGAGAGGAAGGTTTGGTATGTGATATGGTAATGGAGCTTAGCCCCTATTTATAGAAGGTGGGACTTGATTTATTTGCTTATAGGCCATTGATGTTTCTAACCTATTCTAAATTGACCTTGAATCTTTTATTTTAAATTTAACCCTTAATCTTTCTATCTTTTTTCTGGATTAGCCCTAAGATATTTAATAAGTAAAGAAAATCCTTAATCTTTATATTACTATATATTTGACATATTTAATTATTTATCTATAACTTAGGAAATGTGTTTTATAATTGTTGTTATTATTATTTTGATAGTTATCAAATAGATTTAATAATTTAATTTTTTAAGTGAAAGTTACGAGCAAAGACAAGATGTTACACTATCACTCTGTACAGCAAGATTTGGACTCTTCTTCCAAACCAAAACTTAGAACCCCATAGAAAATACCAAGAACAATGCTTCTACTATTTCTTCATTTAAAGGTCCTTCAAGCAACTAGTACCTATTTTTTTTTCGCTTTATCAGGGACCCTCAAATGTAAATACATATTTTGTCCTTCTTCACCACTAGGTCCTATAAGATAAAAGTAAATCATTATCCTCTTCTCTGCAAGAACCATAGAAGGAATACACCTCTTGATCTTCTTCATCACAAGTTCCCTCAAAACAATAGTAGATTATAAGTAAAAGACCTTATAGTACAACTCCTAAGACTCACAAAGGAAAGAAACCAATTACCTTTAGTTCTAATGATTATGTACTCTAGTCCTACTCCAACAATAACAAGGCACCCCAAAAGGATATAAGGCCATCTAATATGAAAGATGCCAAATTGTATAAAGTTGGAAAAGCAATTGAATCTTTTATTGACCATGCGGATACAATTTTTGATGCTCTTGATCCCAAGCTAGAAAAGTTTATTCGCAAGATCAATAGGAACCTAAAGAGCACCCTCAACCTTAAGGAGAAAATTGCGACTTTTTCTACTTAGCTTTCTTTTCCCTTCTAAATAAGTTTCTGAACAATTTTTCCTTTAGGGTCTATAAACCTTAACTTGATGGGTGATGCTACTTGACTTTGTATGTTGTTATTTTGTGGTGATCCTTAGTATCTTTAATCTTATTTATTCCAGTGAAAATTAGAGCTAGTATTTATTGCCTTCTTGCTCTAGTTTCTTGTATGTATATAGACTATGGGAGCACAAACAAATCATCAAGTTATACATACAGGGAGAGTACATGTGATTCCTTTTCTTTCCCATGCATTCAAAATTTTCATATCCAAAAAGGAGGAGATTGTTAATCATTTGATTAATTAATGGTAGTTTTGATCATGAAAATATTTTTCGCTTAAATTATCACATATCCACCTTGAGATCTGCTAGAATCTTCCTTTAATTAGCCGAACAAACATTTCTAATTTAAATAGATCATTCAAGAATCCATTATGATATTCATAATTGGAAAGTAAATCATATTAATATTACATCTAGATTAAGAATCTAAAAATCATGAAATCATTCAGTCTTATGTAACAAGTATTTTTCATGGAATCATCCTTCATTGTGTACACTAACACTATGTTTGGTTCAAGGATTTTGGTGGGGAAAAGAAAAGAAAATGCTAAGAAAAACGTTTTTAATTGTTTGGTTAGTAAGAAAATGCTGAAGGAAGGAAAACTTAAGGAAAAATATAATGTGTTTGAGGAAAATGAGTTTTCGTCACAAAATGGTGAGCAAAATGAGAGAAAAACCCTTTTGAGCTCTCTTCCCTTCTCCAATACATTTGACCTTCATTCCTTTCTTCATTATTTTCTTCTACAACCAAACAAGTTTAAGAGTTTTTATTTTTTTATTTGTGTTTTCCTTTTCCCTAATATTTTTCTTTCCTTGTCAATTTCTTTAAACTAAACATAATGTAGCAGATACCATCCATTCTGATTCTTAAAGTCAATTGAGATGTATTTAGCTATATTTTATTATGGAATGTTATGATGATTCTCTTAAGCTATAGACCCTTTTTCTAGTGTTTTTCCACTTTGTTAAGCTCATGGGATGATGTTATTAGTGTTTAGTTAAAAAATCTTTTATTATGTTGGTGTTTTGGTAATTGAGGGAATTATTTGAACTCTATGTCATGTATGGATTGACCATCTATACTGAATCTAGATTATGAGTATGAACGTAAGAGAGGATTACCTATAATTGCTGACTCATATGGTTGGATGATATAATTAATAGCATCTAATGGTTCTTACCCCACACTTTTGTAAGAATATGGTGTTTTAGAGCTGAGTAGTTTTAATAATCTATAATAGAAATGCTAGCCCTTGATCCATTCATTAACCAACAAGACAAAATTTGTTTATGCCAATAATTGAAACATATGATGAAGACAAGTGGAGAAATATATCTTTCTTATTACTCGATTTAGTCTTTGTTAATTTTCTTTGTTCTAATAACAATTTACTAAAACTTAATCTGTAAAATAGTTGAGGATAATGCTAGCCTAGGTACTACCTTGCTCATTCTCTATCATACAACCTCAATCTTACCAAGTTTTTATTACTTCAACTCATATAAATGTAGTTTACCCTTGAACTACATGAGCTTTTGATCTTTTTTTTTTTTTTTTTCATATTATGAGTGCTTGAGCATTACATACAACTATTATATCTCATTGGTTTTTGGTGTATTATGAAAGTAGAAGGTTAGGAAATAAAGTAACACTTTTAGATCTTCAAATGCTTATTGGCATTCTGCAATCCACGAAGAGCTCTTTACCTTCTTGAGGTTCTTAAAGAAAAGAGGCATTTACCTATAAATCTAGAAATAAATTGGTCCAAGGCTACCAACCATGCCACAAAGCTTCTACACCTTGTGGCCAATTAGGGTAGTAATACCTTGATTATTACTTTGTTTTTTTTTTCTAGTTTGGCATCTATGTTGCTCTATGAGATCCTGTAGCCAACTACTTTTCTGTCTTCTACTTCAAAAGTACACTTGACTAAGTTTTGCTTCATTCTTGTTACAAATTGGATTGAGTTTTGGACTCTTGACCCAACAGACATCCATATTTGAGTAGATCTTATCTATATTTAGAAGGATCTGCAATTCTTATTGGATTAAAACTCTTTCTTCTGAAAAGATGTGGATAGATAATGCTTATCCATATCTAAGGGGATAGCTCTCCCTTATGTGGGATAGATATTATGTCTCCTTTGATACTCGTAGTTTGATTGGACTCTTAGAAGACCCGCCTATAAATAGCTTCTCTTCCTAGGAGTTTTAGACACACAAATTAAGTATTCACTCTCCATATACTCTCTCTATATTCTTCTCTCTCAATTGTGATCTAGAGTTTTAAGGTGTGCAAGTTTGTGAAAGCTCTGGTAGCCATCCCATGAGGTGAGTAGAGATTGAGAAAATCATTTGAGATTAAAGAACGTGGAGTCTATACTTGGGAGAGATGAGTAGAGATTGAGAAAGCTGCTTGAGATTAAAGAATATGGAATCTATACTTAGGAGATGATTGAATCAAGAGACTTGGAGTGTATCTGTAGTTAAAAGCTTGTAAACGAGCTTCAATTAAGGATGGTACTCGTGAAACTTTCACTAATTAAAAAATAATATTGAATCATTCATTTTATTCTATATGGATCAAATAATTATTTATGTGCTATTATTTTCAATAGTGGTTTAGAGCCAATAGGGCTCGTTCTTGCCTATTGATTTGATCAAATTCCATAAGATTATTTTATGCTTAAAATTTAAAGTTTTTTAAAGTATGAAATTTTGGCATGAATTTTCACCATATGTAAATCTTGGCATGTGTATCATGTAGTTAAATTTTGGTGATAAACAAATAGGTAGTTTGAGAGAAACTGAATCTAAGATTAAGATTTATTTTCTGAAATTAAAAATTTTGAACCTAGATTTTTATTTATGTTGAAATTTGTTTAGATTATCTTGTAGAGAATCGAAAGAGGTTCGAAATGGTACATTACTCATCAAAAATATATTTAAAATGAGATAGATATTATTTTTTGAACTTTTAGCCTAAAAAAATTGAATTTCTAGTGAAAACCATAGAGTATGTTTTGTGATGTTTATTATAATGTTTATATCATATAGTGGAATGTGATAAGTTATTTAAAAGAATAAACTATGCACCTAGAATGAGCATAAGATAAGATATATACATATATATGTATAAATATGTATATTTTGACTCAATTATTTTAATTTATTAATTTCATTTGGAATTAATCAAAAATATTTTTGCGATATTTGCACATAAAGGTTTCATGAAAATGTAAATGGGTCAAAATTATTTTTATGTATGTATATATAAAGATATGCTCTATCTTCATGTGTGGTAGATCATTAGATGATTTGCTCTATAATATATTTATGAATTGTATGCTCTATGCCTACTTTTTAATTATTTATATGATGCAATTGAGATTATTCAAATGGGATGTTTTATCTGATACGTGCATAAATATTGACATTTGGGTGCTCATGTAAATTGAGCTTTACTTGGATTATTTAATCTTGGATTATATATTCATAGGAGATAGTTTGTGGTAATGATAGTATCCCTAATTTTATTATGATTAGATTGATGTAGTAGTTCTTAAATCAATGTAATATTTTCATATTTTGAGGCATGTATTTATTATACCAATTTATTTGAAATTATGTTCAATCAATTCTTTTAGGGGTAGTATTTTTGTTACTTAATATCATGCCAAATTATTGCATCATGAAGAACCAAATATCAATGTAGCTTAAGTGGTGTTATTATTATTTTTTATATATTTACATGATGGCTTGTATATTTATTTGGAAAATTATTATTGTGTTTAAGATCAGTAAGTTTTTATTATTCCCTTTAACTCAGTGGGAGATGATGCAAAATTTTCCATTTTGTTCGGTATAAAAGAGTAATAATTAATTCACTTGGATCTGAAATAAAATATTAGGCAGTACCTATTTTTGCACAATTAATTTCATTAATCTTAGAGTATCTCCTAGTTGTAATTTCAAGTCAATTAAATATAAAAAATGGATAGGTTGCCTAAAATTATCACGATTTAGAAACTGACAATCAATAAATGGATTGAAAATAAGTTTGTACTATAAAAGTTGTTTAACCTACAAACAAGAAAATTTGACCAAAGAATTGGAGCTCTATTTGTGACATGAGTTCACTCTTAAGAAAAGGTTCTAATTATCCTTAATCACTATTTGAGCAGGTTTTGGATAAATTTATTTTGTGCTACCAATCATATCACAAAATTCAATGTTGATTATGGAAAGTCAATTAATTGTGTTTGTTGCTTAAGCTAACCACCAAGGTGATGTTGGCACAATCAAAGATGAGTTAGATAAAAGAAAATAGTGAAACTAGAGCCATAAATTGATCCAACAAGGTGACAAAAGTGTCACTATAATAATAGAAGCAACCTAAATATCAACAAATGTTAAGTGTTGGAAACTCTTGAGATGGTTTACTTCACTCATAATAATATTGAGTTGAAGTTTGGCTCTTAGAGTTCTCTCTTACTTTGTTTGTTAATGTTTCCAATTCTCTCTTTGTTGAATTGTGGATATTGGCAATGCTTGAGATATGGCTAAAGATCGAGCAAGAATATAGACTATTATCAAGTATTATGCAGCATGGTGCGAACTAAAAAGGTATTATGAGTTATGAAGTAATACTTCAAGCTTAGCAATGGACATGAGCTGATTTCTCCGAGCTCAATAATAGGTGTGAGCTATTAATTGGAGATCTGCAAAAGGCACTAATTATCCAATACAGTCTATTTTAAACTGAAGCACTTGTGAGACATTAGCTTAATGTAGTTTCTCCATCTTTCATTTAAGAGATATTTTTTTTTGTGATGCAATTAAGCTAGTATTTTCAATAGTTTTTCATTTATTTTGGGCTTGCTAATTAGGATAATGACCATGATAGCTAGAGCATGCTAGGCTTACTCGCTAAGGTTAATCTCCATTACCAAAAACTTTTCTAATAAAAAAGGCCTACTAGAAAATAAAAAAAGGGTCACTTATCCTCAAAGCTAGTCCACTAAAATTAAGTGCAGACTTATGAATGAGAGACAATAAACACTACATTGTATTTTCTTGCTTTTCTTGCTATTAGTTTGTATAACCCCTTTCTCACCAATCAAATTCCTAAGTTTGTCAAAAAGATTTGGAAGGGTAGAGAATCAATTGGGGCATGAACATGGAGGTTCAATGCATTAATAGAAAGTGAGAATATCATGTCTAAATAGTTTGGACAAATATTTAAAGAAAAATAGTGGTGTCTTTAAATATATTGGTTCAAGCTAAGACGTGGCTCCAAACATTTTGCAGCTAAATGGGCTTGTGAAAATTGAGAAGTCAAATACTTCTAGTTAAGCTAGATTTATGGTGCAAATTAATCATATCTCACTTGAGGACACATAATTCTTAATTGTAGCCTATATCATAAAAATATGTGTCTTAAAATGGATTCTCCAATTTCTATAAGATACTTGCAAGCTAAAATTTGTGGTATGCCTAAAGGAATTGACAAGGTATGTTCTTACTAGGTGATCAACAAAATTTTGAAGAAAATAAAAAAGATTAAGTTGCATAAAAAAGATTTCCTTTAAGGAGGATTTACTAGATCATATGTGAAGTTTGAATGAATCTTGAAGTATATAAGTTGCAAGATCTTTGAAAAAGCGATCATTGTTCTAGTAAAGGTATTGCTTCTTAAAGCTCATCTAGTAATCACAGGGACAGTAGGGGCAACTGTAATATTAGTTGGAGTATCTCACTTAAAGAAAACTCTTAAATTTCACAAATAAGGGTAAGCATGAAGTGTTCCCATCATCTACATTAGATTGATTAGGCATCCTTTATAATCATTGTTTGTGGATGTTGATGAGTTAAAAAAAGACTTGTGACTTCACTTAATATTTAAATTGGATAGCTAGTAAAAAAGAGAAAGTAAGTTTGATAGTTAAGAACAAAATTTAAGAGCTAGCTGATTAGTCTCCAGGTGTAAGACCATTAGAAATTTATGGTTTCTTAAGGTCAAAGTACTAAGCAAATGAGTTGATTAACATATGTAAAGCTCAATAAAGAGTGAAATATTCTCCCAAAGTGGTGAGATTTTTCTCTTTTTGCCATTGATATCAATTTTTGTTGCTTTCGTCTAAGCTTGTCCTAGATGAATTGAATAGATATATCCAAATGAGAAATAGGCAAAGAGATCTATGTGGATCATCCATTAAATTCAAGTAATGGGGGTAGAAGCACTAAGATTATTGCTTGAAAAGCTCTATTTGTAGCTTGAGTTATTGTCTAAGCAGTGTTGTTATTGATTACACCAAGCTATCTCTTGATAGGCTTAACAATGATAAAATAAGGTTACTAATGACATGTTAAGATGAGCAAAGGGATTTGTGCTCTCATTGTATATGGATGATAATATGATAGCTATAAGTGACATGAAATGTCGCCACTTGAAAGTGATTGTCCTTTTGAGATAGACATAGGAGAGAAAGATGCACACTTGGTGTTTAGACATCAAGATCATTTAATAGTACTCTAGAATTTGCTCTAAAAATAACTATATATACATCATGCTAATCCTATTAACACTTCATGGTTATGATTATGCTCTTAGTAGAAATGCCTTAAATTTGAAAAAGAAAGAAATGCTAGCAAGTATTGTTCAAATAAGTACTAAAGAAAGTTTGAAAATATACTATGTGTATACTCGACTACTTTTGTGCTTATTAATGGTGAATTGATGTCAAAGTGATCCTTGACATAAATAATAAGATGCGGTCCAATAGACCTTAGATGTCTAAATGAATTGGTCTAAGTTTGTTGGAGACCATGTAGTTTGCTACTTCTAGTAATGACGCATATTGTGATGCATGTCTATGGTGCTATGATTATTTTGTAATAATGAAGCTACTTTGTATGCTTTGAGTACCTAATTTTGTATTGATAATAAAGCATAATTATACTAGATATTATTTCATTGATGAGAAGTATTGTACATTGTTCTTGGGCATACTTCTTCAAGCGATGTAATTGATCAAACCTTTTCGAACCTTTACATAAAATTGTTCTTTAAGGGTATATTACATTAGGGATTATATTGAAATTGATTTATGGTCTGTGAGAACATATTTGATTAATGAGGCATGTTTGCATTATCATTATATGTTGGTATTGTACTTCTGAAATGTGAATGTCATCAGGCTTTGATAGACCCTCTCACACAGGTAATTTGGTAACAAGCCAGATGAAACTTAAAGATCTTTTTGCATAACCACCTTTGTGCTTAGAGCAGTGAGAAAGGTTAAGAAATATATATAATTAAAAGTTGCCTTAGCTTGGAGGCTAAGATGAGATCATACTTGATCAATTATGAAGTATGTCCAACTTCATAAAACCTGTCTATAACCAAACATGCAAATGACTAGAAGACATCTTGGAAGTATCTACTTGATGTTGTGCAGGTTAGGCACTTGAGTAGCTACTGGACTAAGGTTTATATGATGTTAAGAGCATAGAATGCCTAAATTGAATGAGAGCTCCATCATAGCATGTATTCATACTACATATGCTTTGCGGCAACCTATGAAGAGAATGACTGAATAGGTCTCTGCTTTGTCACTATGTGAGCCCTTATTATTTTTTATACCCTTTAGGAATTTAGACCATGCCATGAAGTGTAAGCTTGATTGTGCTACTTTAACATACCTCCAATGGCTATAACTAATTCAGCTTATCAAAGCATAACTAGAAAAGTTGTCAAGACCAAGCGAATTGGCACGAAAGGATGAGAAAGAACTAAATGTGGCAACGTACTCTTGTTCTATGGCTCATCAGGTAACCAATTAAGTTAGAAGCATTTGACATAGTTATGAACACATATACATAGTGGAAACAGTCAAGCATGCTCTACTTGATAATGAGGGATCAGAGATGCTTGATCTAGTGCGACCACATAATTTGGGGTATATAGCAAGTGTTTGGATTTATATGGTTATATTAGTGTAGCATTGACTTAATATGGCTCTCTTCACTTGTTTTGCTCATACTAGGTTGCACGTCTTATTCCCTATATGAAAGAAATAATGTGATATTGAGAAATGTTATAAGTATAAAGCTCAAGGAGATTGAGTGAAATATGTATGAATAGGAGATGTTACAAATTTGGTTGAGTTTTGGACTCTTGATATAAGCATCCATATTTGAGTAGATCTTATCTATATCTAGAGAGAGTTTCAGTTCTTATTAGATTAGAACTTTTCCTTTTGAAAAGATGTGGATAGATAATACTTATCCATATCTAAGAGAATAACTCTCCTTTATGTGGGATAGACATTATCTATATCTCTTTTGATACTCCTAGTTCAATTAGACTCTTAGAAGACTTACCTATAAATAGGTCCTCTTCCTACGAGTTTTAGACACACAACTTGAGAATTCACTCTCGCCTTATACTCTTACTATAAGCATCTCTCTTAATCTTTCTTGTAGCATTACCAAATTATCTCCAAGTGTTTAAGATGTGTAAGTTTGTGAAAGCTCTGGTAGCCATCCCACGAGGTAAGTAGAGATTGAGAAAACCACTCGAGATAAAAGAACATAGAATCTATACTTGAGAGAGATGAGTAGAGATTGAGAAAGCCACTTAAGATTAAAGAATATAGGGTTTATACTTATGAGATGACCAAATTAAGAAACATAGAGTCTATGTGCAGTCAAAGGCTTGTAGACGAGTTTTGATCAAGGATGGTACTCATGAAACTTTTGTTGATTAAAAGCTAATACTAAACCATTTGTTTTATTCTATATAGATCAAATAACTGTTTATTTGAAATTATTTCCAATAATTCTAAAGGTCTTGAGGATGATAAAATGTTTCCACATGTGTTCATTCATGCTCTTCTGCTTACCGACATGTTGTTAATGTACAACTCCATGTTCTTAATTCTCTCTACTCCTTAAACATTCTATTAATAAGCCTTTGATACATAGCTCTAGCATTCTTTAGCCCAAAAGGCATGAGTTGTAGCAAAAAATGCCTTAATCCATCATAAAGATAGTTTTACCCTGGTCATCAAGGGCCAGCATAATGTTATTCTATCCTTGGTATACATCTAAGAATCTCAAGAACTCATATTTAGAGAAGGAATCCACTAAGGTGTCTATCCATGAAAGAGGGAATGGATCCTTAGGGTAGATTTTTTTAGTTCTATGAAGTTAATACATAGCCATAATTTCTCATTGAGATTAGGGGTCAATACCCCATTTTTTAGCCACTACGGATATTCCACGATGTACATTTTTTGCCATTAATAACTTATCCACTTCTTCTTTATTGCTTGATTCTTTTTTTGTCTAAATATCCTCATTTGTTTTATTTACTAGCCTTTAGTTGGGATTAGTATTGAGCTGGTGAATAATATTCTCCAATGTATTACATGAAGATCATTCGTGGTTGGTTGAAGAACCCTTTGTTTGCCTTGAGAAAGCATGTAACTTTATCAACCTTTAGAGTCATCTAGGTCCTTATCTTCTTAACATTCTTGTTGTCCCGTTAGGATGAGCTCCACTTTTTTTACTTCGTCAATGGTATCCAAGCTTGTCTCCATGCCTTCCGCTTCCTATATGTATTCATAGTGCATGAGAAATTTCCCCCACTATAGTTAGAAACAACTTCTTCTTCCTCTATGCATGTCATGTCATGCCTCAACTCAGTCCTCTCAGGGATCATACTACACATTGACATGCTCTATTCTAGTCTTCATTCTTAGCATTGAGTTTGCAATTCTCCCATAGCTAATGCCAAAACGATGTAAATTCTTGCAAGAGGTAAAAAATGCAAAGGATTCCACCTTCAACATGATGGTTAAAATCAAAGAAAAAATAAAGAGTGATTTTATTGCCCTTAACCAAAAGTGAAACAAATGAACATAGTGTGGTTATTTGTAAGAGATTGAGATGTGAAACAAATGAACATAGTGTGGTCATTTATAAGAGATTGAGATAAAGAATCTAATTCCTTATGATAGAATCATATTCTTAGGATAGTTTCTCATGACGGCTCTCTATAACTTACATCTTTATTATATCAAATACTAGTCTATTTGGCATATTAAACTGCTAATTAATGATTTCTTCAACTTGTCTTGAGGAAGACATAATGAAAATACTTCAAAATCTTATTTTAAATTAAATTTTGATATTTTATAAATTTTAAAAAATAATTTATAAGATGTAGTAATTTATAAAATTTTTAAGTAATCAACCAAATACTATTTGACCTTAAAAGTAATTTAAGTCTTTTGGGCTTTCTTTATGGTTTATGCTTGGGTCCTATGTATGTGGGCCCTAGGAACAACCTTGTCAATTTATTTCTTGAACACTAATGAAATTTGAGCATCAATGAGTACTCTTTATGGTATGATTGGTATGTACGAATGAAGTAGAAATAGAATGGATATTCTTAAGTTTATTCTTAAATTTATGCTTGATATAATTTAGAGATAAAAATTCTCATTCTCATAGAAATTCCTATTCCCAAAAACATAGATTTAGCTATTCCCTCTCTCCTTTTATGTTTAACCATTCCCAATGGATCCATTGGGAATGAATATGTGTGTGTGTGTGTGTATTGGACAAAATTATCATAAAACAATTAACAAAAGACTTTTATATTAAAAAAAATTCACTTTGTAAATATTTGATATTTTGTTCCGTCTTATTTGATTGCTAAGTGTTTTTATTTAATTATATATTTTACTCATATACTTTTTTAGTATATTATAAAAAATGTTAAATTATTATAAAAATAAAAATAATAAATATCAAAAAATATGAAAAATTATGCTCTTCTAAATTTTTATAATAAAAAATTAGAAGCATTATTGATTTGGTCCATGCATAATGATATATATAATTAAAAATATTTACTATAACAACATAGCTTTGAGTGATTAAAAAATATATGTAACCAATAAATGAAGAGACGTGAATTCTATTGACGATTCTTTAAATTAAACTTATAAAAAAGTGCAATGGAAATGTTCTAACCTTATCCCAAAAAAATAAAATAAAATAAAATAAGCACCTAGTTATAAAAATTTTTACAATTTTTTATCAAAAATTTCAAAAGAACTTGCTCAATTATAATTATAGAAAGAGTAATTTCAAAGGAATTGTGTTTCTACTTTTTTGCATAAATATATATAACATAATTAATAAGATTTAAAATGCATGTATTTGAAGATATAATTCGAATAACATTAAAAATAATATTATAATCTAACCACAAATGTTTTAGAGTAATATATAAAAAAATGTTACTAATAAATATTTTTATTTTAATACTTTTTTTATTAAAGAAAAAAAGCAATTTGATAATTTAAAAAATCTCACTCCATTCCTCCTAGTCATTGCTAATTACCAATCATTAAAATAAAATCAAATAAGAATGACAATTTTATTCCTTTCTCATTCATTATACACACCAAGTGTATAATAAGTTATACCAGTACGGCAGCACCATTGTTTTCCCAACTTCATTACATTCTTCAAATCATTCCATTCCAATTCAATTCCACTCTTACATACCAATTACTGTCTTAGAGTTGTAAAATTGAGGCTCTAAATTAGTTTAAAACAGTATTTTGCAGTAATGGAACCTTCATTTTTATATTAATTTTCCTTTATCCTTATGTATGTTTTAATTTCCAATTGTTTATTATAATTGATTTATTGTTTATGACGCATAGTATTATAGGTAATATAATTGATCATTCCCCAGAAAAAATTGAGGTAAGAATTAACTGAGACACGGAGACTAGATAAAAGATTGCCAACATAGTATCATGGTACGCATAAAAAAACAAATATTGGCATTGCCGGCCTGCTTTAAAGACTGCCCAACAAATACAACATTTTGTTTTTCTCTTTGACCAGTTGGTAATTTTCTTCCTCAAATTCTTCTTCTAGTTGTCCCATTCTAATACTATTAACCTCCATTTTCAATCTTTAAAATGTGAAATCAGAGAAGGCAGGTTGATTTGAATTATGAAGAAAAAATTCTTCTCCTGTTTCAAGCCTCTGGTCCTGGAAACTGTTGAGACAGAGCAGACCCATGTCTATCCCACAAATGACACGATTTCTCAAACTATCATTATTCCAAAAGAACAGAAGATAAAGGTTCTCAAAATTTCAGGCCATAGAAAAAAGCCAGAAAGGCCATTTTCTCAGGTTCTTGAAATCCTTCTACACAGGGCCTCACTGGTTAGTTTTTTACAGTTTCTTTCTGGCAGTTTTGTGGAATATTATTGCAGAACTTAACTGTTTAAAATAAACCTTTCTTTCTTTCTTTTTCTTTTTCTTCCCTATCACAGGTTTGTGAAAGAAACACCCATCATCTGAGCCTTCAACCGAAGAGCCACGCACTTGGAAAAATGTGTAGGCGTTTACAGATATCTGATGATGTTAAAACAAGAACAGCAAAGGGGATAGAGTCTAACATTCAAGAGACTGAAATTATCAGAAGCTCAAGCTCTTCCAGCTCCTCGTACGAATCGAAAAACACAGGATCACTAACAGTGGGAAATTCACTGTCGGGAACAAGGGCCGAATCATTTGATCAGAAAGAAACTAGGACTCTTCCTGAAAAGTACATTCTTAGAAAACCTTGTATATGTACTAGCAGCATTAATCCTGGTTTATATTTGCTAGTTTTCACTCTCTTCTTTACCATTGTCTGGGGCAGAGTTAGAGCTCTTTTGTTTACATTAATTTTTCTTTACTTGTTTCGTGGATGCTCCAGCCGGCAACCGGAAAATGAGAAAATGCTGCTGGAGAAAGAGGCATCTGATAGTATAAGAATAGACTAAAATCAGAACACTGCAGAGTGCATTAAATTTTTGTCGTGAATAGTAGGAAAAAAAATAATAATATTCCTGTGTATATATGCACAAAGACACTCCACAAACTGAAGATTCTTTTTCTGTTTTATTTACTATTTCATATCATATAGTAAAATTAAATGTATGAGATATCCTTTTTTTTTTTTTCATATCTGTTTAAGGATCAAATTACATGTATTTATGTATTTATAAATAGAAAATATAAAATAAAATGTGAATAGGAATAAAAAATTATAAAGTGAAACACTGGAACAAAAATTGCAAGGAAAAATTACAAAAGTTGCCCATTCCAATGGTCAATTTGAAAAAATATGATCAAAATTATTGATGGTGGAATTTTCATACACTATTGATTATACCTTGAAATTTAAGTTACAAATGGCAAGAAATGGAGAAAATGATGCGAAACGGTGCAGAACGAATGAGATGGAAGGTTGGAGCACGCCTTGGCGCTCATTGGCAGAATGCCACGTGCCAAGGTGCAAGGAAAGCAATGCCCTGGTGCAGAACTAGGCATAGCAGCTCGCAACATGCACCAGGATGCAAAGAGGTTGCGCCCCGGCATGGCACAAATTGGAATCACACACTAGGGTGCAAATGCTTTGCACCTTGGCATGGTGTGTTTTGCTGCGAAGGAGTTATGTGCACTGGGGAGCAAATCTTGCATGCCCCGGTGCGGTGCACAGGCCCATGGGCCAAGTTGTAATTTTTTCTCGAGTACTTAAACCCTGTTTCTTTCATATTGATTAGTGATGAACCCTAGAAATTAATTCTATACTACTATAGAGATTTTGTCTCAAAACAGAGCGTAGAATGATGGAGTTGAGTGTTCTTGTGAGATTTGTGGTACTTAAATTTTGTACTTTGCACTTTGATTTGGGATGAATAAATTCATATCTTTGTCGTGTAGATTAAGCACATCGACAAACTACGTTAAATCATGTTGTCTCTTTCATCAAATTACTTTACTTTTATTTTTCAATTTTACTATTTGATCTTTCTAGGTTACAACAAATTGGAATCAAGAGTCAAGATTGACCAAATGTTAGCCATGACATACGAGGTAAAGAAATTCGATGGAAAGAACAATATTGGGCTTTAGAAGATGAAGGTGTGCGCTCTCCTGTGTAAACAAGGTTTACAAAGAGCATTAAAGGACAAAGATTTCTTACCACCGACACTATTAGATGAAGAAAATGATGAATTTATCATGAAGGTTTATGGTACTTTATTGTTATCATTAGTAGATAACATACTGAGAGATGTCGCCACAAAAAGTATACTAGTAAGATTGTGGTGAAAGCTAGAGAGTCTATATATATGATGAAGTCCCTCACAATTCGGCTATATTTGAAATAACAATTATACACATTGAGAATAAAAGAAGGTATATGTAATAATAAGCATATTGATTATTTCAATAAGGTGATATTGGATCTCGCTAGTATTGATTTACAAATTGAGGATGAAAATCAAGAGTTAATTCTTTTATGTTTTCTACCTAAATCTTTGAGCACTTGGTTACTACTTTTCCATATGGGAGAGATACGATTTCAATGGAGGATGTGAAGGCCACATTAAATTCGAATGAATTGATAAAAAAATATCTTAGGCAATAACGATAGTGAAAGTGGGGATGGATTGGTTGCGAATAGGAGACCAAAGAAAGTGGAAGGAGCAAAGGCCAATCTAAGTTCCAAAGCAAACCTAGAACAAATGATAAATGTTTTAAGTATAGAGAAAAGAGGTGCATTGGAAATGAAATTATCTAAACATGGAAAGGCAAAGTTTTGGGTGAATCTTTTGATCAAAAACGGGATGATGCTATAGGAATTATTAAGGATGAGTCTACTGGTGGGCTTGTTCTCAATATTACTAAGAGTCTTCTGAGTTCGGAGTGAATTTTAGATAGTGGTAGATCCTACCATATGTGCCCATGAGAGGACTAATATACCACTTATCAAAAATATGATGGTGGTAAAGTGTTCATGGGAAATAATGTTTCTTATAGAGTTATAGGGATTAGCATACTCAATATCAGAATGAATGACAGCATTGTGAGGACGCTGACAAATGTGGGACATGTTCCTGATTTGAAGAAAAATTTAATTTCATTGGATACTTTGGATAAGAATGGTTGTGAGTACAGAGCTCGAGATGAAGTTCTGTGGCTTCCAAGGGTGCTCTGCTAATCATGAAGATAGACAAGAGGAATGGCCTTTATATATTGAAAGCTAGTACAATTTCTAGTACTATAATAGTTTCTTCATCACTTAATGATACTACGATATTGTGGCATATACAACTTTGGCATATGACTAAGAAAGGAATGTTAGAATTAAGCAAATAGGGTTTGCTTTATGGAAGGAAGATTAGGGAACTGGATTTCTGAGAGCAGTATGTTCTTGCCAAGCAGCACAAGGTGAAGTTCAGTACTGCAATTCACAGGACCAAAGGCACTTTGGATTATATTCACTTAGATCTTTAGAGACCTTCTCAGGTTCCCTGAAATGATAGTGCTAGGTATATGCTGACATTCATTGATAACATCTCATGAAAAGTATGAATGTATTTGTTAAAGTATAAAGATAGTGTATTTGTCAACTTCAAGCAATGAAGGACTTTGATTGAGAAACAGATAGAATAGGTGATCAAATGCTTGAGGACTGGCAATGGATTGGAGTTCTGCAATAAGAAATTTTAGGAGTTTTACGAGTAGGAGGGGATTGTGAGGCATCACATAGTTGTACATACACCATAGTAGAATAGAGTTGCAAAATGGATGAACAAGACTATTTTGAAGAGAGCTGGATGAATACTTTTTAACACCAGATTATCCAAGGATTTTTGGGCAAAAGCAATTAATACTGCTTGCTATTTGGTGAATTAGTCACCATTAACCACTTTGAACTGTAAGACACCAATGGAAATTTAGTCCAGATCTCTTTCTAATTACTTTAATCTAAAAATATTTGGATGTCTAGCCTATGCTCATTTCTATGATGAGAAGCTTGAGATAAGGGCAAGGAAGTACATATTATTAGGCTATGTAGATAAAGTTAATGATTATCATTTGTGGTATACTGATGGCAAGGGCTTTAAGGTGATTATCAGCAAGGATATGACTTGTGATGAGTCTGCTATGATGAAGAAGGTAAAGCAGGGTGAAAGTAGTCAATAAGGCATCAAGGAGAATGTGGAATTTGATATTGATACCCCACAAGTTTCAAATAGAAAGCAAAAGGTGGTAGATAAAGTTGGTGAGAACTTATTATCACTTAATCAACAACAAGAAATTGATCTACTACAAAACTATCATTTGGTTCGCGATAGAGAGAAGAGGCAAATTAAACTACTATAGCAGTTTGCATATTCAAATCTATTTGCTTCTGCTTTGAGTTCAGCTGAGGAGTTTATGGGTAATGATCTAGTCATATATAATGAGCCCATTTTTTGTCTAGATTCTGATAAATAGGTGGCTACTATGAGTGAAAAGATAGAGTCTACACAAGAATAGCTTATAGGAGCTGGTTGATGTACCTAAAGAATAGAAAATTGTATGCAAATGGATCTACAAGAGAAAGAAGGGATTCCCAGGATCAAGGATGCTAGATATAAGGCATGATTGGTTGCTAAGGGTTTTACTCAGAGAAAATGAGCTAACTTTCATAAGGTGTTCTCCTCAATTGTAAAGTATACTTTCATTCATGTGTTACTTGCCTTGATAGCTTTGTTTGATATGGGGCTTGAGTAGATGGATGTGAAAATAACATTTCTACATGATAAGTTAGAGAAATAAATTTACATGAATCAACCAAAGAGATTCATTGTTCCCAAAAAGAAAATTCAAACATGCTTTTCGAAAAGGTTTTTATATGGCTTGAAATAGTTTCCCAAGCAATAGTATAACAGGTTGGATGCTTTTAGTACTAAGATTGGATATACCAAAAGTATTTATGATTGTTATGTATATCATAAGAAATGTAGTGATGGCCTTCTCGTATATTTGTTGCTTTATATTGATGATATGATGATTGCCTCTAGAAATGTATCTAATATCAGCGTTTTAAAAGCTTAGCTGAGTGATGAATTTGAGATGAATGATTTGGGCAGTGCAAAGAGGATATTAGGCATAGAGATCATCTGAGACAGACATTCTGGGTTGTTGTACTTGTCTTAACAAAATTATATTAAGAAAATACTTGAGCATTTTGGAACGGAAAAGTCCTAAACCAATTAATATGCCATTTGCAGCTCATTTCAGGCTTTTATCAGATCTAAGACAATAAATGGGTAGGGCTTTACCTTACCCATGCCCACAGCAACAATAAAACACCCAGGCCCTGACCCAACAGTTTTGTATTATACCCAAGCCCAAGCCCAGTAAAAAACCTTAAATGGGTATAGGTAGAATTTCTACCCATAAGTATTATAAGTATTTTAGACCATTGGATTTTATCAAAATCTAACAATTTAAATTAATTTAAAAATAAGAATCTATATTTTCTTTGGATCTAATAAGAAGAGAAACAGCCTCTGTGCCCATCACTAGGTTCCCCATTATTGCCCATCATCATGCCGCATCCACTGTCTATTTGCCACCCCTTTTGGTTTCCAAATACACCACAAATTCGTCATACATTTTTTAGTCTTTGTCAATAAGCTATAGAAAATGATAATTTGAGATAATATATAATCCTACCATTCATTGCCACACCCTGCTTCAATGATTATTAAGTTTTATCAATGAAAGCAATCCATTGCATCTACATAGTCTTTTATCCATTTAACTTTGAATGCGCTCATTGGAGTTAAAAGTTAGCTTCATTGGAAAAAGTGGATTCTAATAGGTTTTTTAAATAAAGGTCTAACATCTTGCAAACTTGTAGTCTTTTGAGTTAGTATTTGAAGGAGAAGAGCAGCTTTGGAGACCTTAGCCTTGGCTTGACTTCCAATTTGCCTAAACCTAAAGGTATGATTGTTTGGGAAAAATTATGTTTCCTTTTTTTATGCCTTAATCGCTAAGTTCCTAGATTTGGTTTCTAATTTCGCTGGAATTTTTCCTTTCTTTTTAAATTGGTCAAATAGGGACTATGAATTTGTTGCCCATGATTGAGATGACCAATAAGTGTTTTTCTAATGGGCATAATCTATTTCAATTAAGGACTTCATTATCTCTCAAAGTTAGTAAACCAGACAGCAGAAGTTAAAAGATGTCCACCACCACCACTAGTAGAGAGGGGGGAAATTGGTTGGGCTTGGGTAGGGTAAAGAGCAAGTATTATTTTTGGCTATTATTTGGGTATAGACTTAGGTAGGGTTTTACCCTACCCATTTACAGCCCTAATCAAATCTATTATTGAGTAGTAAGGAGAAGTTGGAGCACATGTCTAATGTGTCATATGCTAGTGTAGTTGATATTTTGATGTATGCAATGGTGTGCACAAGGCCATATATTTTACATACAGTCAATGTTGTAAACAGGTACATACATAAGCTAGGAAAGACACATTAACAAGCAATGAAATGGAATATAAGGTATCTTACAAACTCTACAAATAGATGTTTGAAGTATAGTAAATTGAATTATACTACTAGAATTGTTAGCTATGTGGATGCGGATTATGCTAGAGTTTTGGACAACAAAAGGTCTATGATAGGATATGTGTTTTATGTTTAGAGTTGTATTGTTAGCTAGAAAGTGACCTTGCAATCATTAGTTATATTATCCACAATAGAGGTTGAGTACATGGCTTTAGCTAAAAGTGTGAAGGAACACATTTGGCTAAAGGGGCTGATTGATGATATAAGTATGAATTCTGATATCACTATAATATTTTGTGATAGTCAGAGTGCCATACACTTGTCAAAGAATCAAGCATTCCATGAGAGAACAATGCACATTGATCTAAGGTATCACTTCGTTCAGTATATGGTGTCCCAAGTTGTCATCTTGGTTGACAAGGTTAGGACTAAGAATAATCCAGCAAATATGTTGACAAAGATTGTTCCAGGAATCAAATTCATGCATTGCTTGAATTTGATTAACATTTGCAGACTTAGATGATGGCATTTTTTTAGGGGTGGGACAAATATAATGGATGGAAAATTTCAAGCTAAGGTGGAAAATTATTGATTATGCCTTTAAGTTACAAATGGCAAGAAATGGAGAAAAATGAGCAGAATGATGCGGAACACATAAAATGAGACATTGGTGCATGCCTTGGCGAGTGTTGGTAGAACGTCGTGCGTTAGGGATAGAGAAAAGCAATGCTTAGGTGCGAAATTAGGCAAAGTCGCTTGGGACGCATACTTGAGTGCAAGGAGGCGGCGCCTGGGGGTGGCACAAACTAGAACAGCATACCACAGCGCAAGTTTTGCACGCTTAGCATACGGTGCACTTAATGTAAGTTTGTTGCGCCTTAGCGCAAAGTGTTTTGCTGCTAAAGAGTTATGCGCACCAAGGAACAAATCTTGTGTACCCTGGCACAGCGCCCAAACACATGGGCCGGTTTGTGATTTTTTCTTGAGTATTTAAATCCCATTTTTTCTAGATTAATCAATGATGAACCCTAGAAATTGATTCTATACTACTTTAGAGATTTTATCTAAATGGAATGTGGAAGGAGGGACTTAGGTGTTCTCGTAATATTTGTGGCACTTAAATTTTGTACTTTTCACTTTGATTTAGAATTAATAAATTCATATCTTTGTCGCGTAGAATAAGCATATCACCAATTCACGTTAAATCTTGTTGTCTCTTTTATTGAATTACTTTATTTTTATTTTTTAATTTTACTATTTGGTCTTTCTAGGTTACAACATACACCAACTACTAAACAAGGGTAAAATAAACCTAATTATTTGTTGAAAATTTTAAAACTTGCCTAACTTATCCTATTTGGTAAGTTTTGACAATTAAAATAAGTAGGGCATTACTTCTCTTAAAATGCGTAGTGTATGTATCTCTCTCGTTGTTAACGATATAGTTAGTCTTTTTTCCCTCTCATTTTTGCTTTCTTTATTGGGTTTGCATGGTCTAAAAGAGAAAAGGATTATGTGCTTGGCAAGGGAGGAATTCATTGGATCTTACTGGATTTAGATTTTTGGATCTATTTTCAGTTATGGAATGACCAAATTAAAAAAGAAATAAACAAAAATGAGAGAATAAGAGAGAGATTTGTATTTGGTGGAATTTGAATGAGATGCTCTCAGATAAGTGAACCCTTCCGAAAATGATGGGATTGTTTGGGTTTTAGGCTTATAATAGGGAAGATATGTTATTGTACAATATTACCCTTATTTCTCATAAAATTTAAAAAAAAGGAAAAAAATTTAAATAAAAATTTTCCTTATTATTTTTCAAAAAACAAGCAACATTTGCATGCAGTTGCTCATGGACATTAAATATTTTTGAATAGTCATATTATTTGTACATATTATTACATTTATTATATGTAAAATTGATATATATTTAAAAATATATGTAATTTGTATAATTATAAAGATAGCATTTACATAAAGTACAATTTTCTTAATATTAAAAAATTTAATTCAAAACTCATTATAACATTGAACTAATCTTCTGATTGAAGAAGTTATAGAATAAATTATGGTTATTTAGACATGTAAGTTTTATTGAAAATATAGAATAAATAAAAAAGTAAATTTGGTGTATTTGAAATTTGGATCATAGCCTTCATTTTAGACATAAAAGAGGATTTTTTTTTTTTATAATAGTATGGATTGACGAGATAAAAGAGTAAATAACCAACTTTAACCCTTGATAGGTGTGTGAATGGATACTAAGCATATTCGATTATAATTATCATATTCGATTATAATTATCATAATATATTCATATCCATATCCAATTAACTTGAATTCGCATTTGGTAAATATTAAAAGAATTTAAATATGTCTGTATTTGATTATAATTATCAAGATACATTCATATTTGATTATAATAATACATATTCAAATTCAAATATGATTTTTTGGATATTTGTATTCGATTGTAATTGCTCGAATATCCAAATCCATTAACCTACAGCACAATGAATTATTTCCAAGGTGTGGAAAAAGGAAACATAATTTAATAAACTTTTTGAATCAATATATAATGTTGCACAGCAAAATTATGAATTGAATACTTCACATTGTATACATTATGTATGTAGATATTTTAAAATAGCGGATGCCCTTCTAGCTAATTAATAATTTTACTGCCTTATTTTAAAATTAAAAGATTAATTGTCCTTGATCTAGTTAATTTCCTTCTAATTAATAATTGAATATATAATTAATTAATATTTTTAGCCTTATTAATATCAATAACGATGACAACTAGGTATAATATTAATTATAAAGTCAACCAACAATGACTTTGTGTTGATTAAGTTCATCTTTCATACATTGATTCTTCAATTCTTCCTCAAAATTATATTTTTTAAAATTTGTTAATTTTTTCTTCTCAATTCTTTAATTATATTTATATATATGTATGTTTTAGATAGTGAAAAAATTTAAATAAATTGTTATGTGTAATAATATATTTGACATTAAAATTTTAAAGTATTATTTATTGAATATGAATAACAAATATAATTAAGTTATGGATAATCAAATATGAACAGATACATCTAACTAATATTTATCAAGAGCACATATTAAATGAATCAAATATGTCATTACCATATTCATATCCATTTAAAGTCAAAATATCTAATACTTGAATACAGATAATATTTATTTTACATGAATGTGAATAATATTTTGTAAAATTAAATATAGTTGCAATGGTAATGAATTTTCTAATATGCATTGCAAGCCCTACCCTTGAAAATGTCTCTTCTCAACTCCAAATTGAATCCCAAATTGGAATTGATTCCAAAGATTATATGTTGGAATAATAGCTCGACCTTAATGGACTTTTGATAAGCATGTGTATAAATAAAAAACTCCACATGCTTCGGATTTCGCATGAGAATATAATCAAGCCTAATAATGCCGGGGTTACAAGATCAAAGATAGTATGTGGTACTTTTGCTTGAAAAGTGGAAAGAGGCAAAAATAGTGTGCTCTACTCTATTACCTTTTCTACGAACAAGACGCACACAAGCTAATTATAGTGATCAAGATATCTTAACTTAACAGGGCTACCATAGGAGAACAATGAGGAGCATCAACTTTCAATTTCTAACCAATACTAACATAATTGAAACCCACTCCATCACCCACCAATTCCATGGCTTTTTTTACTAAATTATGATAACTTTCAAAAAAATCAGTTATTTTACTTCTATTTCATATTATTATTTGGTTGATTTTAGAGTGATTTTAAGGGAAAAATATTTGTTTGAAGTATTTTTGGTACTTTGTGTTGTTTATGCATTTTTAAGTTTTTTTAGTGTCTTTTTTATAGATTTCAGGTCTTCGTATGCTTTTATATTTTATTGTCTTGTGTGACTCTAGGAATAACATAAGGGTAGCTAGATGGCATGAGATCAATAAATAAGAAGAAAATTGAAGAAGCAACAAGAGGCGGTCACTAGCTAGTGAGGCCGTATGCCAAAGGCTCCAATTATGATGTAGTGGATAAAATTTGGAGAGAAAGGAGGGGGAGAGAGAGAGAGAGAGAGAGAGAGAGAGAGAGAGAGAGAGAGAGAGAGAGAAGCAATTGTATGAATAATTTGAAGGAAAGAAAGTTTATTCATGATAAGCTTTAAATCATTTAAGAAAAGAGTCTTCCTGGTAAAGAGAAAACCAAAGAAATTTTGTTAACGCTCAAGTTGCGTCACAAGTTACATGTGTTCGTCTATTTATAAACCTCTCAAAACTCCTAGTTCTCTAATTCATAGGAATAAGATAAACCAATGCTAATCTCTAAAACACCTACCCCTCTAAAAGATAATGTAATATAATACATATCTCTCTAAAAGAAAATCTAAAATCTAAAATCAAAACAAATATAATGTTTATTTGGAAATAAAAAATCTAAAAAATAAAATTTATTATCTAAATGAAAGTCATAAATATTTTTTGTGTAGAAAATTTTCCATAAGATCACTCCAAACACGTCAACCAAAATCCTCCCTAACTTCCATACCAATTCTCCCCCTCGTAACAAAATAACTCATCCTTGAGTTATCAATGTCTTCTAGATGTAAAGGGCCACCGGATGGATGACAAGGATAAACATCAACCACATAAAAATGTTAAAAATTTGTATATTTTCTTGCAACTCTACCACATTGGCATTTTCATTGATTTTCTTCAAAATGAAATATTGCGCATATTTTTTGGTTGTAACTTGTTGTAAGTACCAACTTGGAATCTATTCTTCATCAAGAAAACCAAAACTTTATCTCCTTCAAATGTTAGGAAATGTTTATGTTTATTCATAGTTGTCTTATACTTGGTATTAGTTTCTACAAGTTTCTATTTGACCTTTACTTGAACATCTTTTGTTAGCAGCAATTCTATACATAGCTCATTAGGTATAATATTTTAAACCCTTTAAATAGAAAGGGTATATTGTTAGGAAGTTGGCTCTCTAGTAGATCCTTTATAGTGGTCAAGACTCCATTTACCATTAAGAAATGAATTATTTGAGTCTTTTTGCAAGTATTCTCAAACTCCTTCTCAGTACACTAGTGTTAGGAAAGGCTTACCTTCCATTTTAGAAGTTTTAGCCTCAGATGTCTTATTCAGTGGCAACAAGGTTATCTTCACTTTATTTATCTCCAATTTGTATATATCCTCCCATTCAAAATTATGCGTATTTTTTTCAAACTACCAAAGATTATAAAATGGTAATGGAAAGGCATCTATGTCTACCATGTTGCAATACACTTTATCTTTATATTTTTTGATTAAGAAAGGAACTTTACAACATTCTGTTACTTGGATGTTACCCACGGTCTTGATCCATTCAATGCAATAAGGATTTAGATGCTTCTTTACTAATAATTACAACTTTTCAAAAATACTACTCTTAATAATGTTCTCTAAACTCCACTATCAATAATTAAGTCACTGATGTTACCATTAGTATTGCATCTGCTTTGGTAAATTTGATAGGTTAGGTGTATCTCCATTTTTTAGTACTAACATCATCTTTTGTACCACAAAAATTTGGCCATCCTCTGAATCTCTTCCATTATCATTACCATCAACCTTGCATATCACCTCATCTCCATCATCAAGTTCTTTTTCAAAATCACCATGCTCTAAAATGTTAATATATTTTCTTCTTAAATAATCACTAACGCATTTTCCAGGTTGATTATAGTGGTAGCATTTTCTAGGCTCAACTTAGCAAATGGGTTCTTCTGTATCTAAGTCTTTGTAACCTCCAACTTGTTACCGATTACTTTGTCATGCTACTTCTTCTTAATTTACCTTTGTAAATTGTAAGTTAACTATTCTGTTTTGCTTGCAAGTGTGGACTAAAGTTGATTTCTCCTATAATATTCCATCTTCTTATCTTGTACCATCATCTCATCTTTTAGCATTATTTAGATGCATTTATTAACATTTGCATGCCAATCTTATCTTGAATTGTAGGCTTCAAACTATTGAGATATCTCACCACTTGTTGACTATCTAACTTCATTAGGTTGTTTCACTCAGTAAACTACAAGAACTCTATGGTGTAGTCATGCATCGACCTATCTCCTCAAAGACATTGTTAATATTGCAAGAGTAGATATTTTTCATAATCAAGGAGTAGAAAAAGAGCCTTTTGTAGTTACTTCATCTAATTCCACATTCAAACTTGTCTCTTACCTTCCCATCTCCTTACATCTTGTAGATGTCCTCGACTAGCAAAGGCAACTCCTTAGCCTATATACCACTAATTTGACTATACACTCTTTAAGGACCTCCAAATAATCCAAAAATCTATCTACTTCTACAAGCCAATCCATAAATTCCTCAATATTTAAATTTCCATTAAAATGTGAGAAATCTACCTTTAGGCAAAAATCTTCATCTCTAGCAGTACATTGGATAGGCTGATCTTGTTGATTTTCTCATGCCATATTGAGCATGTTGAATCTTCATTGTTTTTCTTCCTGAATCTTCTATATTAGCATGTTAGTAACATTGATAAATAGGATCATGTCTAACCAATTGGTACTTGGGCAAATTCCCAATCTTAATGCCTTGATCTCCTATCTACAGTAAGAGCATCTATTCACAATTCATCTCCTTTGAATCTGTGGTCAAGAAACTCTCTTAATGAATGAATCTCTTCTTGGAGAAGTGAGGGAGCCTGACCTTCACCAATCGCTTGGTTGTTCCATGAGCCACCAAGTACTCCTAAATTAGCCATAAAAAAAAAGCTATATATTCTTTACTACCAAAAACAAGCAAAATTTAGAAGGGAAACAAATCTAACTATTACACAAACAATTTGAATGAAAGAAAGCTTATTCATGACAAGCTTTGGAATAAGTAAGAAAAAAGAGTTCCTTATAAAGAGAAAATCAAAGAAATTTTATTAATGTTCAAGTTGTGTCACAAGCTACATATATTTGCCTTTTTATAGGCCCCTCTCTCAAGAACTATCAAACCTGATAATCTCCAAAGAAACTTAGACCAATCCACTTAGACATCTAGAATCCACCTGATCGCACCTCAATATTTGCGTCAAGGATCACTTTGAAATCAATTCACCATTACTAAAACTCAAATTCTCTAACTAATAGGAATCAAATCAATTTATGCTTATCTCTAAAACACATACTCTCTAGAAGAAAATGTAAAATAATACTTATCTCCCTAGGGCTCATTTGATTTCGGTTCTTAGGTGAGATTTGAGAAGTTAATCTCACCCAATATCATGTTTGATATGCAACATGCAGGATGTGAGCCGGCACGTAAACAATCATTGGCCCAAAACTATTCACACTATAAGCGCTAGTCGAATTGCAAATGTTGGGCTATGATTACATAATTATGAGTAAAGGATAGACATGATCATGAGAAGAAATTTTGATTTTGTCCTCCATGACAAAAACCCAGGAGCCCTAGCCAAGGTATTATACAAAATCCAACAAACCACAGCTTTAAACACCTATATTACGGTGGCAAATAGTTATCTATTGAACTTGGCCGTGACCCTGCTACAAATTTTTAACAATTTCTAAAATTTTTTGTACTATTTGTTTCCTTTTCCATTATGATGTGTATGGCCTCCAATATCATGCCTTGAATAATAGATTGTTGTCATTTTGTACCAAGTTGTGGTATCATCCCTTTGTGCTTGGTGGAGAGAACAACGAAGCATGAGGTATTAACCAATTTTGAAGGTGCAAAAAACTCTTCTTGAGGCACTTCAGTGTTCTATTAACAAGTTATGTTTACTATTAGCTAGGCCTTTGTTTTGGTGTTGGTTTTATCTTATGGCAGCTGTAACGTTGATGGGTATTCCTAATATGGTTCACTTTTGGATTACTTTTTGAGTACATGTCAGAGCGCCAAATTTTCACGCTTCAGGGTGTAATGTATATATGACAAAATTTTCATGCTTTTAATTTAGAATATTCTGTGTCAATGATTCATGTTTTACATTATCATAATGAAGCAAAAATATATAGCAACAACATTTTCTTCTGATGATGATAACAAGCCCAACTTCCAGTATACTCAAGTACTAACAGATAACTGTATATTGTCTGAACATGTGTCAAAGTTAAGCTTGAGACCTCCAATTTGAGTAATTCCATAGTATTTGCTTATATCAATGTGCCCTCATTAAAGATTTGATTTCTTTATATGGAATTAAAAATGTAAAACAACAAATAAAAAATTACATGAGAAGTCCAGATTGAGAGTGTTCACATGTTAACATGATTGTTGCATCTTCTAAGAGGAACTTATCTGTTTGCGACTGTGTTGTGTTTGGAGAACTAAAATATCTTAGTGAGAAAGAGAAAAGTTATGAAAAATAAAGCTCAATACTATCAATTAAGTACCTTTTTCCCATAAAATCACATAAATTAAAAGGAATTAGTAACTCAATGAATATCTCTCATAGTTATATTCATATAGATACTGATCTTTTGATTTTCTCTTCGAAATGTAAAGTAAAAAATATTTTTTGTATTAAAATCTTAGATCCAAAACATAGCTGAGATATTCAACAAAATCCATAAAACTAGTGTATAAATATTTGTTTGACAAGTAACTAAGTAATGAAAGTGTCAAGGAAAGAACAATATAATCAAAGTTCAATTGTAGATATACTATTTAATAAGGGAACAGAACCCTTTATTCATCACAGTTCTATAGTGGTCATGGCTTGACCACATATTAGTATAATTAATCTGCATTTCTATGTGATGAACAAATATTAAAGTGTGTCTATGTGTAAGTATGTTTGTGTGACAATGCATGTATTATGAGATTACTTTTTGTATATCTTGCATTGGTGTTTAAGTTTATTAGTATTTGTGTTGTTTTGGGGGGAAAGGAGGTTATACTACTATTTTGATTACATTATGCAACTATTTTTGCTATTTTTTGGAATTATGCTTCTGCTGTACAAGGAATGTTGACTCATTCTATGGGAAGTTTGGGCTATTTGGTAACTGATGGCATGTGAAATGTTTCCTTGGATTGTTTTGCCTTTGTTTCTACTTTATATAATTAATCAATGTATCTTAAGCATTCATTAGTAATTGCTTAGCAAGTTGTCCATAATGGCGAATATGATCTAGGTTTTCTGTCCCTTTTAATGCCTCATCCAAAAGTTAGTCTTTTCAGCATTCATAGGTGTATCAGTTGGAGCTGAGCCAACTACTATAGACATCCATTACATGAGGCTATACCCACATGCCCTCTGCAAAGGTGGAAAACATTGATCTATCTCAATTAAGACAAAAACACAAAATAGATAATAACATGTTTAGATAGATAAAGTTAATATATTTATCTTGTATTACCCTATGTTTAGTGTTCACAGTCACATTAATAGCAAGATGCGAACATGAGCATGTTGTATGCATATATAGGAATAATTCTTGCAGTAGTTACTTGGGTAATTGTATTGGTATAAACTTTGAGCTATTTTTGGATTACTAGTTTTATATCAGCTTATGCAATACTAGATCCAATTGGAAATTAGCACCACAAAGATGACCAAGTTTTTATTGTGCATTAATAGACCTTAAGAAGTGATCAACTTATTTGTGGTCAAAAGTATGTTAGTTAATCAAACTTGGACAAAGTTGGTTTATCATCATATATCACCACAAAGGGTTTCTTTTTGTAGAGTGGACATACTTTCTTTCCAAAATAATTTCTTTTAATACAACGCAATATCATGTCCACTAAGTAGCCTCCTCTTCACCTACCTTGTTAAACTTAATATTATTTTCAGTATAACAAAATTAGGTTTGTCTATATGAAAAATTCATGTTAGTTTATGAGCATTATTTTTTAGCACAGTCTAAGGAAAAGTTTTTCTAAAATTAATGCACATCTAAGGATATCAACATTCTTGATGTAAAAATGACAAGTAAATTATAGGCAAGAAACTACATTTTCAATATTTTTCCATTCATTTCATACTTTAGAACAAAAAGATTAATAAGGCTATTAGCAAAGTTATGAGAGTGGAATTATCGGAGTAAGGCCTCTGGCTCCTTGTTTACCCAAATTGTTGCCCCCGATTACACAAAAAAAATTGAGTTACAAACAAATTAGTTAATCAAACTTGACTGAGGGCATTTTAGGAAGTTTAAAGATAGCAGATAGAATCAAACACTTACAATGAGATTAGGCTAGATTGTAGTGGTAGATAATCTTCATGGCAATCTCACACATTAAACGAGAGAATACAATTATAATCCTTCCTATATTAACCACTATTGTAATAGCTGCTATTAACTAACTACCATATCAAACATGCCCCTAAAAGATAATGTAAATTTTGAAATCATAACAAATATATGTTTATCAAGAAGGATAGAAAATCTAAAGTAAAAATAAACTTATTATCTAAATGATAGTCATCAAATATTTTCCATATGTAGAAAATCTTCTAAAAGATCGCCCCAAATACTTCAATCAAAATCCTCTCTAACTTTCGTATCAAGCTACTTGGTGTGCAATTAAGTGGAGGATCGTCAAAGAGGAGAGGAATGATTACTTCTTACCTTCTCTCTAGTTAACTTGCTTATATTTTCCTTCTTCATTTTCAAGTTTTGAATAATTTCTTCTATTGAATGCCAAAAACCGATACATTATCATGAAGAAAGTTGAAACTCTTCTTAGGTTTTCTCAATACCCATGGGCCTTTGAGGAAAGGCCTTTTTTTCCCCATTTGGTTTATCAAGTGTTTTTTTTTACCTTTTTAGTGGTTTTTTGTTTATTTTTAATGATTATATGTTTGATTGAAAGAGATTATTTATTAATCTTTTGTTTGTGGGTTTAGATATTGGCAATTTTAAATGAAGAAACTATGTTCACACACATGAATTTCTTTTTGTCACTTGTTGGATTATTGTTATTATCTTGAGTCCAAAGCTTAAACAAAATTGATCACCTTATGTTAAAATCAAGTTGTTAGTTTGAAACCAACAAGTAATAATCACAACTGACATAAGGGATAATTGTTGGAATAGTGTCCCTCAATCAATTAGATTGATAATGCTACTCCTTTTTTCTAAACAATTTTGATTGAATGATATTATATAAATGGTCATCTTCATCTTATGCATTTTATAATAATCTCCATATGCATTTAATTGAAGCCCTTAAATCATACAAGACTATGAGACTTGGTCACACACATGATGGTGATCATGAAATAAGTTTTTATAGTCATAATTTTAAATATTTCAAGTTAAAATCTTAGAAACAGGGCATCTAAAATTAAGATAGACTTGCACTAATGATGTATACTCCAAGGAGTTCGGATATTGCCCCGCTTCATCAGCAAGCAGTGTATGAGGCTTGGATTCAAGCTAATAGGTGGTTGTTAGTGAACAAGTTCATTGAAGACTCACTTAGAATATCAGTAATAGAAAATTCTTTAGCTTACGATAACGTATATAATTAGCCTTTTGACTTAAAGTTCCACGGTAATCTTGTATTTAGGTCCATATACTTTATTTTGTCCCAACAACTTAATGGGTCACTTGGGAGATTGAGTACTCTTCAATTAATGGAGATTAATTGAAGAGTGATTAGTTTAAAAGAATTTGGACTAATCAAAAATTTTTATATTCAATAAATTACAAAGAGCTACAAGACCATGTCTAATTAATTAGTGAACCTAATGGATCACACGCAAAAGCTTTTAGGCACTCTAGTGGGCTTGAAAAAATTATTTAAGAATTAGATAATTAAATTGATCAATATTGAAAGCGATCGGTTGACTAATTTAAAATTGTCATTAGTTTAAGGAGTTAAATTAATAAATTAATTTAAAGAGTCCAGTTAAATTAAAGTGCTTATTTAATTAGGCCATGTAATAAATTTAATTAATCTTGTTAGCTTAAAGAATTAAGTTGGATCAATTAAATCAAAGAGTTGATTTAACTGATATTAGAGAGTATTATTTTTTAGAAAAATATTTAAATGGAAGAATCCATAAATATTGGTAATTAAAATGGAGATTTTAATTAGTAGGATTAAAATCCTACTTGACACTTAAGTGACATCACTTGGACCAATAGTGTGAGGGGTACATCTAGAGAGTTCTTAATGCACCCAAACACTCAATAAAAGAGTCCAAATTGAGCCTTAAGGTGGCTGGCCATCAAGATATAAATATCACCATCTCTATTTGGTATGACCAAAAACCTATCTTAAAAATTCTCTTTCGCCTCTTCTCTGGAGTCTTTCTCTTTCTCTCAAACTCTCCCTTCTTTTCTTCAATCTATTATAGAAAAAGATGGGAAGAGTGATCTAAAGGTGTGTGGACTCCATTGGGGCATCACAGTTGGGGTGCTTTGCGGTGAACAAAAAGGAATCCAAGTTAAAGAAGAATTCTTCATCCATGGCGGCACTTGGAGATGATTTTTCCCATACTTTTTGCTACTGCATTTGCACATTTTTTAGGTTATTTTAGGGCCAACTTGCTGTAGTATTTTCAAGAATTTGGTGGACGAATTTTGGCTAAGGAGTGGAGATGAGTTGGTGAATAATTGAAGAGTCAATTGGTTGCACTATATCTTTGTTTTGGAAGAACTATGAAGGTAATTGCTTTTTCCTTTTAAATCCATCTTTCTAGCATAAAATATATCATTGGTTGATAGTGAATCAAGTTAAATTCATGTGATGAAAAGTTTTAACGTTGCACCTTAGATCCTTGATTCACTGTCTCCTTCATAATCATGTTTAATCAATTCAAAAACCAAGAGGTAATTGGTGAGATTATGTGGGTTTAGGTCTTACACTTTTTGTATCAGCTCGATAGCTTCGGGCTAAGAAATTAATACCATCTACATACTACAGAACTTGAATATTGAGCTTGTGGAGACAACCCAGATAAATGTAGAGTCTTCAGGACATTGTTTGTTAAGGATCTCAACACCAAATCCATGGCCTAAATGCCAGTAGTAATCTAGGAAGTTTGAGCGACACTACTGAGTGAGGTTGCAACGCCAAAATATAATGCTTGTGCAAAGCCAGAAGACATCATCTTTTGAGCCCTTTTCATCCAATTAAGAGTTGTTCTTCTAGCCATCATCAATAGAGGGGAAAAGCTAAACTTCATCTCTAGCTTTTTTTCTAGATTCATGTTTCTGAGTAGTTTCCACGATAGATACTAACAATCAACATACTATCACACAGCAAACTAAATGCTTCTTAGATCTTGTGGATTCTCCATGGAGTTTCTAGAGAAGACAGTGGTTCTTTATTTGACTAGCGGAATTTTTTTACGTTTTTAGTTATTTATATTTATTTTTCATTGATTATATGTTTGAATGAAAGAGATTATGTATCAACATTTTATTTATAAATTTTGATATTATCTATTTTGAATAAAGAAATTATGTTAAAAATTGTGAATTTCTTATGTCATTTGTTGGATTGTTGTTGATTATCATGAGCCCAAAGCTCAATTGAGATTGATCGACTTAGTTTAGGTTTGCGTTGGTTGGTTTGAGACCAAGATGGAATAATTTGCACTTCACACTAAGGATAATATATTTAATCAATCTACAAGATTAAGAGGTGATTTGTGAGATTATCTACATTACAAGATATGCTCAAGGGATCTTTGGCTAACACCTTTTACGTAAGTAGACAACATAGGCACAAGAAGCTATAGCCATCAGCACATGAAAAATCCCATGCTTAATTTACTTAAGGATACATCAAAGGAATAACACTTGAATGATTTATTCATTCTTAATTGAAGATTTTCATGTTGACATTATTTTCATAGTTCTAAGATGATTTAGGTTGTATTTTCTATTTTCATTCCATTTTCATCATTGTTTAGATAGTATAAGTAAAGTTCATAAGGTACCAAATCACATTTCTTGTGGAAGCGACCTCTGAGTCACCAAACTATAGATAAAACTAACTTGTATACTTGCACATCCCTAAATTGTTTTGAATGGTTTATTTTGCATGTCTTGAGATACTTAAGTATAAGTATGCTCTATCATTTGAAGTTGTGTATGTTTGCAAATTGAGGGTCAAGTTCTTGGTGGTGTTATTGAAGAGTAGCGTATTGATATTTTTTCCTACTTGTTAGTGTTATTATAAACTTTTAGTGTTGTTTTTGGCTGATTCTTTTTTCATTTTTTTTTCTTTTACTTTTTTGCAATTGAGAGATGGAAAATAAAGGTTATTGGTAGTGAAATGGTTGTTCTCAGAAAAGAAAATGATATGATGAAGCACTATGGTGATCAAGGCAAGAACTTGCCAATGGCTTGTCCTAGAGTTTTAGACCTCCTTACTCAAGGAATTGAGAAGGCTAGAGGAGGATTTCATATATAACATTAGAAAAAGAGTTGAAAAGAAGGACACTAGATCAGATAAGCTTGAGAAGCATTTCTCAAAAATGAATGGTGATTTCAATAACCTTGCATCTCAAGTGAACTATCTAGTGGAACTATTGCAAAACCAATCTATGGAGTGTCAAGATGTACCAAGTTATGAGCCTTCCATGGATTCCCATTTCCAAATAAATGAAACCCACTCTTGACCACAATGCAAAAGGATGATCTTAATCATGAGCCTTCAACTAATTTTACATCATTTGAGATTACGTTATGCACGGTGAAGGAAAGTTGAATTCCATCACTGTTGACAAAAATGTGGTAGACAATGGCAAAAACCAAGGTTCCAAGAGAACAAAGACAGTTGAGCAATCTTCCATGAGCCACAATGCATTAATCATTAACTGAAGGCTTGCATTCTTTGGTGGTTCCTACAAGGACATCCAATTACTAAAGAATCCCTCTCTTCGATAGATGAAAAAAATATTGGAATAAGGGCATAAAATTAAGTGTTTATCAGGAGGCAATCCAAGTACTTCAAAATTGTCATTCTTTTTTTAATTTGTTGCTTTCTTAGATAATGAGTAGAATAGTTTTTCTTATGTTTTTAGCTTTATGTTGCAATAAAGTACAAATACTTTCTTGCGTGCCAGAAGCAACCAAAAACTTGAAAATTGAGCTAGTAAAACACTATTAGATAAACTCAAAGTTTCTACAACACTATCTGTTGAGGCCTTAGCACCAAATCCAATGCCTTCGGCCCAACAACAATTGAGCAATTCTTAGCAACATATCCAAGTGAGGTTATAGCACCAAAAATCCAACAGCACAACACCTAAAGCCAGAAAACATGAGGTGTGGACACTATCCATTGAGGCTACAATGCCTATGATACCGCAATGCCCAACATGCAGAATATTCAAAAGTTGTCTTTCTATTTGTTCATTCCATGTTATAAACTCAAATGTCTTTCTCTTGTCTTGTGGCTCTGACGACTTATGCACTTAAACACTAATTTCTAATACATAAAATCACTTCAAATTATTATTATGTTGAAGATTAATACATTTGGGTTGATTTTCAATGGTTGAATTGAAGAATTTTTGTCATTTTATTTTATTTTCAAAGTATCAAGTCATTTTGCTAAAATCCATTTCTCTTGCTTTCATTTTTGGTGTTAGCATGCTTATATTGATAATTAAAATGAATTTGATTAATTCTACATAATGTTTTCAATTGCAAATGCATGTTAGTTCAATTTTGGGATTGAAATGATTTAAGTCTTAGGTTTCTAAGAGTAATTTTGGATTTGATACAGTGAA
>JACGDI010005411.1:1284881-1307427 GCA_014898725.1 Jacaranda copaia | reverse complement strand
TCATTGGGTAGTTGATTAAGACATTAAATTGAGCATATGCTTGTGTGAGTTTTTCAATTTTGAGCTTGAATGACCAATGTATGCTTTTTGTTAGATTAAATGCTTTTAGACTTCTTCTTGCCAATATTTCATTCCAAGTACTTTTAAGTTGATGCCTCCAGTGGTCTACACTCAACGTTGGCGGTTTTTTGTATTTGAATGTGGGAGAATTCATTATTGGACATGTTCGTGCTCCAATGTTATTTTCCAAATACTTGTTTTGTACTCCACATCATACATTCTATCACTGCTACTTTCATTGCACTTGATAATTATGTTATGCACTTTTTTTTATACTTAAGTTATGCCTTAGGCATGCGTTTTAAATTTCATTCATTACCTCTAAGTCATGGGATTATTGAAAAGGTGTATTAATTGGTTTGCAATGAAAATATAGTTATATTTCTTTAATATTTTCTCAATGTAACGAGATTGATCAAGAAATATACCTTCACGTAACCTAGTCATTGGCACTCCAAATATCACATTAACTTTACCGAAATCTTTCATATATCAAAATTTTCTTTGAGCAAAGTTTTTGTAAAATTGACAATGTCAGCATTTGAACCAAATATCAATAAATAATCAATATATCATATAATGACATGTAAATTCTATTTAGCTAAAAAATAATTACATTTATAACTCTCATCTAACTTGAAATCATTGGCCAACATGCAACAATTAAATTGCTCTCGCCAAAGTTTGGGTGCCTTTCTTAAACCAAAAAATGATTTAACTAATTTACGAACTTTATTTTCACAACCAAGTTGCACAAAGCTCTCAGTTATTCCATATATTTCTTATTTGAAACCTCTATTTAAAAAGTAATTTTTACATCTATTTGATGAATTATCAATTCATAACTAATAGCTATAGCAATTAACAATTTAATTGAAATAATTATAGCCATGGGAGAAAAAATAATAATAAAAATCAATATTTCCTTTTCGCTCAAAATCGTCTGCAACTAACCTTGCCTTGTATTTATGTACTGTACCATCTAGTTCAAGTTTTATTTTTTTCATAAGATCCGTTTACAATCAATTGTTGTGCTTCTGAGGGGCAAATCAACTCCAAGTTTTATTGGACAAAAGAGAGTCTATTTCATCATTAATAGCTTCTCCCCACAAATCAGAATATGGAAGACAAAGCTTCTTGAATACATAGATGATCGCTTTCAATATACAAACAATAAAATTGAGCAGCACCAATTATAAGATCACTTGGTTTTGGAGGATTCCCTAAGCCCCCACTATTGTTTTATTTAACTGAAAACTTGTCTTCATGGAAAATAGTACCTAATTTCAATAACAACACTATATTCCAATTTCAAAATCTATAAGCTTCACTAGAAATAGCATTATCGACAAAACTACATCCGGTAGCCCTAATTCCTTACTTAGGAAGTTTAGGATCTGAAATGAACATACAAGTAACCCCAGTCGTTGAGATAATTCAGATTGGTTTTTCTGTTTCTACATAATTTATATAGGGTAGTTAAACTATGTTTTTGTGATACTCAAGTAAGAGTATGTTTAGCCGCTAAAATAGCTTCACACGCCGCAAGTTTTCCAGAGCACCAGAACTTGCCAACATTCAATTTTTTTGTTCAGCTACCCCATTAGACAATGGTGATCACGGAGCAATGATTTAATATTTAAAATACGCAAAGATTCAATATGAGATTTAAGTTTGATATCATATTCTTTATCTCTAAATTCTAAACCTCTTAATTTTTCTAATCAAAATGATAAATGATTTTCTACCTTCTTAACATTAGCAACTAAGCTACCCAAAGTACCACTTTCACATTGGGTTGCGTGGTGATTTTAGTTGCGCAGCAAAATTCTCTTTCAAACTCATTATGTTATTTAGGAATTAAACCTACATGAATCATATTTTTTTAAATATTTACTATTAATATGACAAAGATGAGCATGCTGCGTATTAACACAGGAAGCACTACGAGCAGAAGCAGAAGTAGAAGTAGTTCTTATCTGAACATTCAATTCGAACATATACACCATCATAAGCATATCCTTCTACCAATAAAAATAACACCCTTGGAAAGAAGAAACTAATCAGACGCTATGGTTTCATTAAAACCAACCTCGTTGAGAAGGCAGCTGAAAACAAGATTTTTTCTCATCTCCAAAACATGGAGAACATCCTTCAAGTAACAATACGGCCAGGAGTAAACTTTAATTCCCCTCTCATATGCCCAAAACTACAATAGTACACGAATCTCCTAGTAAGCGTTTTTCATCCAAAACTTTGATAGTATACGAATCTCCAAATGAACCTTTTTTATCCTCAATTAAGGTGTATTTTTTAAACAAAGTTGTAATGACAGATGTGTCTAGAGGCACCAGTATCTAGCCACCATCCCTCATCATTCTCAAGCATGTTTAACTTAGTCATTATAGCTAATAAAGGTTCTTCAATTGCTTGAGTAACATTTCCTTATGGCACATAATTAGATCTTCTTACTCTACAATCTTTTACCTTGTGATTAGGTTTGCCACAAACATATCAACCTCTCTAATTCACAATATTTCTAGGTAGCAATTGCTTTTGAGGAGGAGTATGATGAGTTTTAAGGGCATAAAGTTTATTCCGATTATAATTCATATTGTGACCATTTATGTTATTTTCATTGTTCGTCATATGTTTGCCTTTAGGTTTCTTGTATGCATTATTTTTCACTTGTTGACTCTTAGGAAGATCTTTAGAGGCAAGAAGATTAACCACATTTACATATTGCTCATCCTCTATCTTGTTTTCTGGCATCCTCCTCAATTCGCAACCATGCGGCGAAGTTGACAAGCTTCAACTCCTTTACAATGTGGTGGAGCCCGTTTTGGTATTCCTTCCAAGAACCGACCCATTTGTCAATGATTACAACAACTTGCATTTGTTGATTGACTTTGATTAACTCAAACGTAATATCATGCACTATCATTTGGAGGTCATCAACCTATTCAAGAACAAATTTTTCTTCCATCATTTGGGAGTTGAAACAGCAAATGCAAGCGCACTTCTTAGTACGTACCCACTTTTTCAGCCATACTTCTTATTCAATGCTCCAGATTTTCCTAGCGAAAAGTATCTATCAAAATAAATAAATAAATCATATAACTCATTTGATAAACAATTGAGTACATAATTTTTCCAATCCTGTTCATAATTTTCCCACATTTGCACGAGCTTCTGGTGGGTCTACAGCCATTCTGTCTTCTCTGTGTTCATTATCTACAATGATCCACATCACTTTCACTAATTTCAGATAAAATACAACTTTTTTTGCACATCCCCTGAAATGTTCCCTGTTGAAACGAAATGATTTGTTTAACTCATTCGTTGCAACAGCTAAGAGGTAGCTGTAGTTGTGTTCTCATTTGGACTAAGATCTTGTCTTAACTTGAAAGGAAAGCTATAGTTACAAGACAAGTAAATCACAAATATAGACCGAATGAAGTGTTGACCAAACGACTCTCTCAAGATGATTTCACAAACCCCTTTTCAAAATATTGTTGTAGTAAAGTTAATGATTGTATCGCCCATAGAATACAATAGCCCAACCCTGAGCTTTAGCTCCATAAAAAACCTACACTATTAGATCAAGCAAAAGTTACAACAAATACCTTTTACTAAGCTCAAACATTTAGTTTTATTTTCAAAACTCCTTTTTCACATTTTCTACTATTCTGAAAGCAAAATATATCACTTTTTATACATTTCACCCGACTTCATTTTCATTGTCATTTTCAAAACGCATTCCTCAATAACCTATATAACTTCTATCAATAACTTATATACTTTATCTTTCTATTCCATTATTTTTGTCTCTTTCCCCTTACAACCTACTAAAACCAGCATAATCATTACTTTCCCAACAATCTAACCAAATACAAACTCATTTTCAACTTATTTCATTAACTACTTTTCAACATTTTAAAAATAATTGAAAATGAGAATTGGTTTTTGTGTTGTGTTGTGTTGTGTTGTGTTGTGCGTTTCTAACAAGCTCCCAAAACTTCTTTACATATATTAGTAGGAAAAACAAACTAATTGTTATACAAAATTTAAATCTGAACGATCTTTTACAAAGTTAAATATGTAGTAGCAGAAAACAGCCATAAGTTTTCTTTTTCAAAATCTCTAATAGCGAAAAACGATTATCAATCTCTAACAGCCATCTAAGTGATTATATGTGTATCCGAAATAGGTTAGAAACATCTAGGAAACTCGTGTCTTCTCTTGTCCTCCATTTTCCACCCTTCTACACATGTATGGGGAGACTTTCTTTTATTTCAATATTATTAATAAGGTAAGACAATATAAATATATAAATATATATATAGATATTGTATATTTTAATATAGCATTCTATGCGAGATATATATTTTCATTAAAATATCTATCAACAAGTATATCATCTCTTTAGTAAAAACCATACTATATTCATATGAAAAAAAAGAATGCATAAATAGTCGAAAAATGTCCATAAGCATGCATAAATAGCTGAAAAATATTTATATCTCCTCTACACCTTTTGGACATAATAAATAATACTCGACACTTTTGAAGTGAAATATTTAATATATGTATTATATGTATTCCATAAAATGCTTCATGGATAACACACCAATTAAAACTACTGTTTGTAATGTGAAAAATTATACCAAATTATATTTTAGTTAAATACTATGAAAATAGAAAACAAAATCCTATTAATCTCTAAAAAAGTAATTATTAACATTCAATTACTCATCTCTAAGTAACTTTATCACTATAAGTTAAATATTTACCTTGAAATATCTAAAAGATAGCAATTTAAGAGTAAATGCGAACATGATATATATATATATATAAAATAAAAATGACTTATATATATATATATATGTTTGCTTCAAACAATTGTTTTATGGTTGAATATTATTTGTTCATTGTCATAAATTTTCTTAGCCGATCATTCTTTTCATTGTAACTTTAAATAGAAATTTAGGACGTACTTGTAAGTGTCAAAAATCAATTATTTACCCTCTGTATTTAATATGTGCAATTACACAAGATAAGAATGCCATACATATATACTTAATGCAAACGGGGAGCACTTGATTTCAGGAGTTGACTACAGACTTTGTGTGGTGGATGAAACATCTATTATTGATTATTAAAAGAAGAAAAAAAATTGTTAAAATAAGTCATTTTATTCCTATTCATTTGCCGATAATTTGCTTTACAATTCATATATGATTAGATAAAATACAAAAGGTTCAACGCCCCAACGCAAGCAAGGAACAAACACCAAACACCCGGCTAAAAACAAATCAGTTGAATTGAAAATTTTCTTGTGCTTGCACATCCAGTATTCTATTTCAACCTATTCTAACAAAATTTCCTTTTTCCAACATCCATATATAATAAATAGCAACAAATGTCCCATACTAGTTAGTACATTGATTTACATAAAATAACATCAAGTTTTGATTTTCAAATACAGTAAAGCATTAAATACGAGACAAAAACAGAGCTGCAGCTAAAATATTTGGACAAATTCCATATATACTGAACAGACGACTTTTATTAATCCCATAGCATGCATGACTTGGAAACAAACCAGCAGATTTGCTCAACATTTGAGAATCTCTAACTTGATGCTTCTTTCAAGTTTCTACAAGCTTCCTTGCACCTTAAATGTTCAGAATGCATTCTCAAAAACAGAGAACAATAAAAGTGTAGGCACATATAAATATGCTCAACTGTACAAGCAGTAACACCAATCTACCCATGTAAAATTTCCAAGCAATAAACTTTTTAATCTATTTTCTTTGAATAGACGCTCAACTTACATAATCTGAATCGTTTTGAACAAGACTTACAGAACTAATTAGTCGATGATGTGTTGGTTGTTGGTCTTGGAGTGAGAAGAAGCACTTGAAGTGTTGCTTTTTGTCTGTGAACTGTGGTCAGCAGACGAGGAATCAGTGAAAAATACTATGTGTTCCTGACTTTCTCCAAACACTTGGAGGGATCGAGGGATTGGAGGCAAGTTCACATCCATAAGGCCTTCAAGAATCTGAACCACCTGACCCATTGACGGTCTTATGTTTTCATCATCCTGGATGCACCAACAAGCAACCTTGCATATTTTAAGTACCTCTTCCAAATCTGCATTTCTGTCCAACATAGGATCTAATAGGCCAAGTACGTCCCCTCCATTCATCGTCGCTCTAGCAGCCAATGAAGGGAAAAATTTAACTATCCCATCTTCAGAATTCTCAGCGTTTCGCCTCCCGGATACTAATTCAAAAAGCACCATTCCGTAGCTGTAAACATCTGCTTTGGCTGTTATAGCAACTCCTGATATCCATTCAGGCGCTAGGTAGCCTCTTGTTCCTCGCATGGTGGTCAGGACACGACTAAACTCACGGCCCATGAGCTTTGCCAAACCAAAATCTGCCACTTTGGGGCAGAATTCAGCATCTAGTAATATATTTTCAGGCTTTATATCACAATGAATGATGCAGTCCCTGCACTTCTCATGGAGATATGACAACCCCCTAGCTATTCCTAATGCAATTTCATACCTTGTTTTCCACTCCAAAACCTTAGACTCATCGGCACGGAAAAGATGTGAATCCAACGAGCCATTTTCCATGTAATCGTAAACCAACAGCTTCTTATTACCTTCGGAACAAAATCCACGAAGCCTTACAAGATTCACATGTTGAATTGTCCCAATTGTGCTGACTTCTGTCCTGAATTGCTTCTCCCCTTGGCTGATGCTTTCAAGCTTCTTCACAGCAATGACAGTTGAATCAGGCAAAGTCCCTTTGAAAACAGATCCAAAACCTCCTCCTCCCAACTTATCCGAGAAATTTTTGGCCGCATTTTGCAAGTCTTTGTATCCAAATGCCACCAAAGAACCCTCCACCGCTTTAGAACTTCCAACTGCTCGCCTATTTCTCCAGATTACCGCCACTATGATTGCCAGGAGGAGTAATACAACAGCAACAGAACCCAAAATAGCACCAAGGATAACCCCCTTATTTTTCTTGCCAACAGAAAACACAGAGGAAGATGCAGAAAGTCTGATGTATATTGTTCTTCCATTACCATCTCCTTGGCTCAGTTGCTGCAGATTCAATAGTTCCCCATTCCAAATTGAACACACACTTCCATCATAGGCATAAGCTGTGCAAGAGCAATTATTCAAGCAGGCAGTTTCACATTCAGATGTACTCCCAACTGTCAATGACTGAGAATGACCAGGTAAGCTCATGTAGGGCTGTATCAAAAATTTATCTTTTCTCCCATTAGATGTGGTAACATTGTTCACACACTCCAATTTCATCTCTCTCACACAGCCACCCGAATAATCCTTCAAATTCCAATCATTTTCAGATTTTTGCTTAAATCCTGGTAAGCAATTACAGAATGGCAACGAATTCTGATTGCAGGTACCAAATGCCCCACAATAAGCATAAACCTCACACTGCTGCCTCGGCTGAGACCAAAACAGATTCCAGCCAGTATTGTCCAACCACGACAACTGCTTAATTTGCCCCGAAACATCCATAATGAATCTAGATATAATAGAAGGATTATAAAGGGAATAGGTGAAATAACTCTCGTTCTCAGTATCAACATAGCTGAAATTATATATATAATTCAACCTCATTTCAGGGACTAGACTAAAAATATGACCATTCCAAGGCCCACTAGTCCAATACTGCTCAGTCCTATTCCACCTTATAATATACTGACTACCATCTGGATCAAGCTCAAGAGAAAACAGCCCAGGTGCTGGATCCTCAGTGTTTTTCCAAGAAGTCAAAAGTTGCTTCTTATGTGTTCTTTTGTCATAAGCAATCCTTCCCCCAGGCAACCATGTATCTGCCGGATTATCAAAACTTTCCCATAAAGGTGGAGCAGATGTCGAATTTGACCCTGACCCTGACCCATCTCTCAAAACCAAGTTCCCATCATCAAGAAGCACCGCAACTACACTAGAATTATTTGAAGCTGTGGAGTTTAAATCAGTGGACCAAATCTTGGCCTGTGACTCATTTAAGAGCACTAAATTGCCATCTAAAATCCTGAGTTGAGCAGAATTCTTGTCTAAAATAGGGGTTTCTCTGTTCGCCACCCAAACAACGGTTTGTTGGCTGACCTTTTTGTACCAGATGCCTATGTAGTGTTTTGAAGACGCACCTGGAGTGAAAAATCCCAGCGCAAAGTTCCCACCGGAAGAAACAATGGTTTGATTTCCAGAGAGAGTTTGGCTCCCTGAAATGGAGTCTGCTGCAAGGGAAGAAAAGGTTTTGATGCAAAGACATAGGAAGACAAGATGAATCATGGTACAAGAATTCTTTCCGAGGATCGTGCCGTACAAAATATAAGAGATGAGGAGAGAGAGAGAGATCACCCTTTCAGAAAATGGTCCTCTGCAAATGCAAATTTTGTTGGCAAGAATGCTATATCATTCAATGAACTTAAAGTCTTAAACAAAATATCTAAGGTCAACAGCTAGGTTTTGTTTTATCTGATGACAATTGTGCCCTTTAACCAAAAAAAGTTAAAAAATAGAACTGGGTATTAATTCGATTGGATTATTTACTTATGTGGTTTTATACAGAAGCATTAGTTGCTCGTACTAATAATTAACTCGTATCTTCGTTTTTAACACTTCCCAAATAATGAATTTTAATTCATATGTAACACATGTGTTATTCATTTATGTAAATTTTTAATGTGAGTGAGTTTCTAAAAATTCATTTTACTTTTTGGTATTTATGTACAATTTAAGTGCTTCATTTTTCTCAATCTCGTGGATTAAAAGAGAAAAGAGTGTCAAGATATGAAAGATTATAAGATATTTATTTTTTTAATAGAACTAATTCTTTCTTATTATTATAATACACTTAAATGTACGATCATGATTTCAACAATTGGTTAAATAAATTAATCTCAATACTAAATTAGGGATAAATAATAAATAGTTCAAGTATTGTTGCTTTGTAGATAAATTATCCTATTTGTTTGACTTTTATTGTAGAAATCATATTTTCTTATAAAAATAATATTAATCGTAATAAAATTTTGATTGCTCAAAAAATTATTTTATTGGAAAAGTTTATTAACATGCATAGCAAGATGATGATACAAAAGTAGACTTAGTTTAAATACATATATATATATATATATATATTCAAGACCCAATAAATTGACTTATATTATGAACTTTCTGAGGCTTTAATGGCATGATCATTTAGTGTTTAAAACAAGAAGAGGAAGATAAAAAGGGTGAAAAAAATGACATAAACTTTGAAATATATCAATAAATCACATCAATTATAATTTTTAAACAACTTATTACAATAAGTTAAAAAATAAAATAAAACTTGTAAAACGAGGAATTAAAAAAGTAATTAATAAACTATGGTAATACACTGAAACAAAACTAGAAAAATTTTATTCCGATTACTTATTTGTGTGTGTGGTGGGGGGCGGCGGGGATGAGGGGCCTAATGAACACTATTATTTTCCCCTTTTCTATCGAGGATATTACGGTCATTAACAATACTGGAGAGCTTGCAATACGCGTGAAGTCAATGGCAGCGCAAGACCGATCAAAGGAAAGTGGAAACATCCATTGGAAAGATGCCATGTGACATTTGAAGCACCGCTATTTTGGCTGATTGAGGGCCATTCCCCCTGACCCAACTTAGAGTTCCTCAAATGACGTATCATTATATATTGGAAAAAATGGTCACTTTCATTGAACAAGTCCAACACACTCATACGAAAATTAAATAACTATCAATCGCATAATTTCTTTAGTAATGAAAATAATTAGTGAATAAGTCCAATATACCTACATAAAATTTAGAGATAATTCTGAGTATGTATACTTTCTCACGTTACCACAAAGTATATTTTCTCACACTTATTATATATGTATCTTAAATTATTTAGATTGGTTACACTCAAGTATATTTGAAATAGTTCATCATTTAGGTTGATTGAAGAGTAAACGATGTAGTCATTAAATTTAAAATCCAAACTTAATATAAAAGCAAAAATTCGAGAAGAAAAGGAAAAAATAAAATGAGTAGATTTATGTCGTTTGATTGCCTCTTTGGTTGGTGTGAACAAGTTTCGCTGCACTGTACACCCAAGACGCCACCTCAGCCACAAATGCACACTCATGAGTCATGAATCAACAAAATATACCGACCTCATAATTGGATCTGGCTCCAGAACAGAAATTAAACAGACTTGAAAAACTGATTAATGGTACGGGATATGCTGTATTATGGGCCCGCATTTGGGAATTAAGCATAAAATAATGGCTGGTGTGTGTGAGTTTGTGACTATGACCGGTTCTTCATTACTGGATCATCAGCCACCACCACCACCACCACCGCCCCCCCAACTGGCAAATAACACAAGTGCGGACTGCCATGCCATCTCATTGTATTGACAAAATTCCTCTCATTTATATTCTTTTTCTAGGAAGCTTTTTTTGGTTTTGAACATTTCAAACTATTGCACTCAATATTTTGACCATTACTGTTCAAACGTCTTTCGTATATATTGAACACCAAAGCACAAACCCTTTTTTTTTTTTTAGTTCGATGTACTTTTCAATAACAAAAAACTATTGACTCGAATCCAAGTCATAAAAGCTTTTATAATTATTTAGTTAAAATAAAAAATTATTTTGACCAAATCATCTAATTTTCTTTGATTATTGTGAGAAATCGGTCTCATTCAAAGTTTATTCACTAAATTTGTAAGATCCTATATCTATTCTGCTTATTTTTTTCTAATTTTATTTTTTCTTGCATTTCTTTAGTTAGTATAAGTGCAAGGGACAAATACAAATGCGTATTCGATAGATTTGAACCCAAAACCTCATCTTAATATTAGAGGGAAGCTCAAATCTTTGAGACAATTCGAACCCAACATTTCATGTGTAAAGAATCTTTGGAAATAATTAGCTCATATATTGATTAATAGAATTTGAATTTAAAATTTTTAAATATATAATTATGGGACCTCATTTTTGACTATATATTAAGATAAAGTCTCATCATCACGTAATATATGAGTATTTAAATTTTTTTGTTGCATTTTGTAGAAGATAGTAATAAAATTATAAATGTGTTAGAGGTAGCAATAGAAAATCTCATGATGGGTGTTAAAAGACTATTTCCACCATTCAAAATTTTTCAATATATGTATAATATACATGAAGTAATTGCCTTGTCCTCATTTGTCATTTCTCCCTATTATTTCAGCCACGCGGAAGCGTAAATATTAATAGAATGAACTTTCAAAAAGAAAGAAATCCAAAAATATTACAGGAAACAACCAAAGAAATTGAAAGATTAATTCAAAATTGCAGAAATATTGATGATTCCTAAACTCAAAAGGCTTTTTAAATAATTCTTTAGATGCATTTATGAATAATTTAGACACGACCATGATAGCAGATATAAAATATAACAACATTAGAAAATATAAGACCCCGAAAACACTGTTAGGGTGATGTTTATATAATTAAAATATAAATCAATTAAGAATGAAATATTTTGTAGATATATTCTAAATTACTTCATTGAACAGGTACCTTTATGCGGGATTCCAGAACTATAGTCAATTGGTCAGTAGGGCTAGGTTGGAATTCAAAACTTGTCCGTCTTGAACAATCAATGATCTAAGAGGGTCAAGAAAGCTGCATAGAATAATTCTTCTTCAAGCCAGAGCATACTCAATTGCATTGGTCAAAAACTGACTATGTTAGTGGAGGGGAAAATGAAGATGAAGTAAAAAGGTTTGGAACACACACACACACACACAAAATCATTTAAGGACTGGAAAAATGTATTCGGAATTATAAAATGAACATCTAGAAGAGAAATTTTAAGGGGAAGAATGCTAGAATGTTGGAAAATTGACATTCTTAGTAATGCTAGACCGTTGGAAACCTTGAGGATTTGCCGACGTCTATGCAGTTTTTCCGTTAGAAATATAGATTGGTTTTTGTATATTGGTTAAGGTTCATATAAATTTTGAGTGTCCGAAGTAAATTACGAGTTAGGAAAAATAATATGAACAAATTGTATTTACAATAAAAAAAATTACAGTTTATAGGAAAATATATGTTATATTTGGATTGCAATAAAATTCTTCTCAATGTATAGTGTTATATTTTATTTTATGTATTTATTCAATAATATTGAGACAAGATGTAATCAAATTAGGAGGAATGACTCTATTAATAAAGGTCCCAGAGAAGACTTTGATGTCTATGCAATTTCAGTAAGGACAGTCGGAAAGATAAATATCATAACATTGAATGATAGCATATTAGCACAGGCACTTAGATATGTATTACACGTCAAGTAAGTTGTTTTAATGCATGATTGATTTGATTTGATTTGATCAAGTGATTTGTCTTAGATATAGTTTGGTATTTACAGTGAACAAAGACCATTATCGTCAATGGAAATCCTTCTACATCAAAGCATGAAATTCATTGCATCCATAGCGAAAATTTTGTATCTTGTTTAGAGGCTATGTAAGTTGTTAGTGTGTTAGTTTTAACATGTTTCGATATTTTGAATTGCTTTAAAATCTTTTAAGGTAAAGGATTTGTTTCTATTCTTTTTATATTGTTTTTTTTATTAAAGGCATGTAATTGGATGATGATGATGTCATTTCTAGAGATTTGAAGTTTTTAACTAAAGGAACTAATATGATTGGAAAATAATTGTGGGTTCATAGTTAATGGATTTAAGTTTCATACCAAACATCATAAAAAATTATATAAAAAAAAGAAAAAGAAAAAGAAAAAACTCGAAACGATGGGCTCATTTTGTTGGAATTATATTTCAATATGTAGACTTTTATTAATTGAATTTATTTTTTAATAAAATAAAAAGGGACTAAATTAATACAGTTAATGAGACATGACTCATAGGGCCTATTATTTTGACCCAATATTGTTAAGGCCTTTTATTTTAATAAACTTGGTATGACAGCTGGTGTTGGCCAAATTTTGGAAGCCCATGATGGGAGTACTCTCTAGAATTTTATCTTATATATATTGTGACTAGGTCCCCTCTCTATTCCACGTTTTGATATTGCTATCACACTAAAGTTATCAAGTGGTTTGTGTAAGAAAGAGAGGAAGATTTAGCAACTAATCGTGAAATTATAGGAATTATTAATTATCAATCTCACAACTCAAACAAGTATCAAGAATTAATTAATCGTATAGTGTTTTGATTCCATGGGTATATGAAACTTGGGCTGATTTATTTCTTACAATTAATATTAGAACAGTATATCTACGAATCAAAATCTATTTTTATTGATTGAATTTCGTGTACCTTAAATCTTTCCAATTTATAAGGAAAATTCTTGATTTTTCCTTTTGCGCATGCTGCAATGAAAACTTAAATTATTCAATCTTAGTTTTCGGTGATGAAGAAATTAGGATTTATTTACTCTTGTGTTTTAATCATGCATGACGGTCAATGTAATGATATTCATTGCAATGAAATTCTCGGCAGAATCCAAAGGCTGCATGACAACACCATCTACTGTTTGCATAGATGTTGGCCAGATGGAACTGTTTTGTACATATGTTGATAACTTATCATTGCATACTATGATTTGTACATATATAATATACATATGGTTAATTACATTATTCCTGCAATATGCTATTGGATCAATCAAAATATCTTATTATGCCAATTATTTTTGGCTTAAACCTGCATTGATATTGTAGAAACAAAATATATTTTGGGATGTATGTAGTCATGTGAATTAGATTTTGAAATAATTTGAACGCAACGATTTTTAGTTAAATCTCCTAGAAGTACATAGTGTTCTAATACTTAATTTTATAGGAGTCTTGCATACATATTGCACGTGTGCAAGTTGGTCAATTAATTATTAAACTCGGTCATTTGCTTATTTTATGGGTTGAAATAAATTGTTACACCAAAGTGTTCTATTTATTTAAACTTATAAAATTTGTGGCATGCATATCTCGACTTGACATTATTATACGTTCTTACCTACCCAAAGGGGGTTAGTTATGTGTGATAATTGATTTTATTGGTGCGGAGCATATTAATGGGGATATATTAATCTAGAAGATTTATTTCCCAAAAAAGGTAACTTTTCAACAATTAGTCTATTTCTGTACATTTCCTGCATGAAAGGCCTAGTTTTTGTGGCATGCTCTATCCAAAGGAGAGTTTGTCATGACTCACAAAGACTCTATGAGGAATTAAGCTATATTGTTCTAAACTTATTCTTGTTAATTGCCTATCATTGGCATAGTTTGTTGCATTATTGTTGTTTTGGATAGTTACTATGAATTTAAATAATGTTAGTGCCATTGTTGAACTATTAAATGTTGGAAATTGTAAGAGACAAAACCTTGGAATTAAGTTTTTCTTAGGATTAGTTGATATTGATATGGCTTCCTAGAAGGATTAACCTCCTCAATCATCTCATAATGCTTCGATGTTGTGAAAAGAGCTTGTGCCCATTGCAGAGGTCCCATTGCCTAAATCTTTAAGTAAAAAAAATAATAATCTATTAAAGAGCATCTGGTTAGTGCACTTACTGAAACCAATAATGCTAAGGAATTTTTTCATGTAACAGAACAAAGGTATAAAGTGTCAAATAAGTTTGAGACTAGGAATCTAATGAGTGATTTAGCAAGTATGAAGTAGAATGACTCTGGTGGGGTTAGGGAATATATTTTGAAAATGGTTCACATCTAATCCAAACTCAAGAATCTTGATATTATCCTCCATGATAACTATATTGTTTATACTACTCTTAATTCCTTACTTGTGGAATTTAGTTAAACCAATAAAACCTATAACACCGAAAATGAGTTGCGGAGTATTATTGACCTTATTTCCAAATGCTTCCTTAAGGAAGAGAAACTTAAGAGGGAGAGTGGATATATAATCTTGCTTGTTTTAGAAACATTTTCTATGAACTGACTTACAATTAGAACTTAATTTCTATTTCTGTTTTGGACAATTTGGGTGGTGGTATCTCTTTTGACAAGGGAAAGGTTAATTTAATGTTGGACTCTAAAATTATTGATTGCAACTTTTCGTCCAATGGCCTATATATGTTGACATTAGCTTCTAGTCAAATTTATTCTTTCTTTAATATTGAAAATCTCATGAGTAAAAGGCCCTTAAATAATGATGGTTTTTCTGTATTATGGTATAGATATTTTGACCATATTTCTAAAAATAGGATAGCCTAATCTCAACTTTGGAGATCTAGAGATTTGTATTGATTGTACTAAAGGCAAAAACATGAGGAGATTGTGCAATATATAGGACTATTTGCCAAAATATTTACAAAAAGGTTTAAAAATGTTGCTCAATATACTATGGTTGTGAGTCTTAAGAAAAATGGTATAGTTGAAAGGCATAGTCGCACTGTGACTAAAATGAAAAAAAGCATGATGAGTTGATTTGAGTTACCTAAACTTCTTTATGGTGAAGCCAGAAGAATTGTCAATTATTTTCTTAATTATGCCCCTATCAAATCAGTTCCTAAAACACTTTTTGAATTGTGGGTTGGTAGAATCCTTACTTAAACCATTTTCATGTGTGGGGATGTCCTACTGACGTTAGAGTTTATAACCCTTTTGAGAAAAAGACTAACCCTAGACCTATTCATGGTTACTTCATTAAGCATTCAGGTCATTCTAAAAGATATAGATTCTTTTATCCTTCTTGTGATACTCAAGTAGTTGAGTCTTAGACAACTAAATTCTTAGAGCATGATGTACTTGATAGAGGCACTTGTTCTCATCCTATAAATGTTGATGTTTCGATTGAATCTGTTATATTTTCCTTACCCACTGCACATGAAATTGAAGATCCTCATGAATAAGTGGCTACACCTAATGCTAATATGGAGGTTGATTTGAATATTGATCCATCTGATCAAAATCATGTCCACAAATGCCTCCTAGACATTCTACTAGAGAGAGATGTCCAACAATTCTTGATGACTACTAAGTGTGTCTCTTGAAAAGTGATTATGATGTTAGTCCTATAGATGATCCTATCAGCTATTACAATGCTATGTTTAGTCCTCAATCAAGCTTGTGATTTAGTTCCATGGATGATGAAATTTACTCAATGGAAGGTAATAATGTGTGGGAGTTAGTTGATATGCCCCAAGGTCAAAAGGCTATATATTGCAAATGGGTGTTTAAAACTAAGAAAGACTCAAAAAGGAATATTGAAAGGTTCAAGGCTAGACTTATAGTTAAAGGCTTTACTTAAAGAGCTAGAATTAATTATGGTGACACCTTCTATCCTATTTCCTCCGAAGATTCCTTTAGGATCATTATGAGTCTAGTAAAATATTTTATTTTTAAAACTCCACCAAATAGATGTTAGGACAACTTTCCTTAATGGAGACCTTGATGAAGATGTTCATATAACTCAACATGAGGGCTTTATTCAAGAAGGGAAGGAACACAGAGTGTGTAAGCTAAATAAGTCATTGTATGGCCTTAAACAGGCTTCTCATCAGTGGTACTTGAAGTTTGATAAGGCAGTGACTTCATTAGGCTTTGAAAAAAATAAGGTGGACCATTGTATTTACCTCAATACTAGTGGGAGCAAATTCATATATTTGGTGTATTATGTTGATGATATTTTACTTGCTAGAAGTGATTTAGGTTTGATCCATTCCCCATGGGACTAAACAAATGTTATGTCATAGTTTTGATATGAAGGATATTAGTGTAGCATCTTTTGTTCTTAGAATTGAGATCCATTGTGATAGAACTCAAAGCTTGTTAAGACTTTTTCAAGTAAGTTACATTACTCATGTTTTGGCTAAATTTAACATGTAGAATTGTAAACCTAGTGAGGTGCCTACTGTGAAAGGTAATAAACTTAGTATTACAGTACCCTAAGAACAAGCTTGAGCAAGCGTTCATGAAAAAATTCCTTACTCTAGCATTGTTGGTAGCCTAATGTATGTACAAGTCTGCACTAGGCCTGATATAACCTTTGTTGTTAGTGTTCTTGGGTGCTATCTCTCTAATCCAGACAAGAGCATTGGGTGACTTATTAATAAAGTTTTGAGATATTTGAAGAAAACTAGACTTCATGCTCATATACGGAAAAGTTGATTGTCTTGAGATTATTGGATACTCAAGTTCAAATTTTTCTGGTTGTCCTGATGACTTGAGATCCACTTTGGGTTATATTTTTACAATGGCAAGTGCAGTTATTTCATGAACAAGTGTCTAGTAAATGCTCACCACTTCATCTACCATACAAGTTGAGTTTGTTGCTTGTTATAGAGCAACAACACATGTTGCATAGCCAAAGAACTTCATTTCAGGACTTTTAGTTGTTGATTCAATTTTTAGGCCATTGAGAATTTATTGTGTCAATTCTGCTACCGTGTTCTTTTCAAAGAACAATAAGTTCTCTAGTGTTTTCAACCACATTGAGCTTAAATATCTCACTGTGAGAGACTTGGCTAAAAATAGCAACATTAAGCTAGAGCATGTCGACACCACCTTTATGCATATGGATCCTTTGACCAAGGGATTGAGACCTATTATTTTCAAAAGACATGTAGCACACATGAATGTAATTGAGTCTTTTGATGTATTCAGCTAGGTGAGATATGTTTCTTTACTAAATTTATCACATTGAATCATTTGTTTTAATGCGTGATTCTTTTTCAACTATTGATATATTTGTTGTAATTGTGTGCACATTTTTGTGGCTATATCTCGCTTGATATATTCTTTAGATTAGGTACTAATCTTGAAAGTTTTGTATGTCTCATAAATGACAAGATATTGTAATTTAGTATTGAACAAGGCATACATGGCCTTTTTTTTTTTTTAAAGTTGGCTTTTCTTGGGATTTCATATGGTTCTAGAAATCTGTATCTTACAAAAAAATTTGGAGGACCAACAATGAAATAGCATCCATACTTGAGTCATACTTGGTTGTTATTTCTTGTGACACCACCATGTCTGAATAATCCATGTTGGTGGAGTTGCTGGAATATGTGACCATGGAAGCTTGTGTTGATGAAAGATGCAATCACGGCCATGATCTAATATTAGTAATTTTACTAACCAAATTATGTTGGTAATCTTATCTCATTACCATATTTCTTTTCTTTAAATTGTGGTCATGGTCAAAATCTTTTTGTAATTTAGCGTGAGAGTTGGTTTCTCAAATTTTACCTTTTATTTTATTTTAAAGTTACAATTAATGTTTGTCTGAGTGGGATAATGTTGGAATTTTTTTCCTATATGTGGACTTTAATTGAATATGTTTTCTAATAAAATAAAAATAGGCTAAATTAATACGATTAAGGAGACATGACTCATAAGGCTTATTATTTTGGCACAATAGTATCAAGGACATTTATCTTAACAGAATTGCTATGACAGCTAGTTTAGGCCCAATCTTAAAAAGTCGCAATAGGAGGGCTCTCTAGGGTTTTATTTTATATATTGTGGCTAGGTTCCCTATTCACTCCATGTTTTGATATTGTTGTCTCATTAAAGCTATCAAGTGGTTTGTGTAAGAAAGAGAAGAAAACTTAGTAATCAATTGTGAAATTGCAATAATTGTTGATCATCAATCTAATGACTTAAACAGGTATCAAGAATTGATTAATTGTATAGTGTTTTGATTCCATGGGTATATGAATTTTGGGTTGATTTATTTCTTACATCATTGTAATAGCGTGGACATCAAATTTTGTGAGTAGGAAGGACAATCGTCCTATATTGAGCGAGTTGAATTACTATAGAGTTGTAAAGGATATGACTGCATTAGATTACTTATATGGGCGAAAATTGTGTTATTTCATTATGAGTAGGTTCCAAAAGGTTTGAAATTGAAGCAACATGGCGAAGGATTTACATTGACGAATTTCACAAATATCAAATGTCACAATGCACTCTTCAACTTTCTTCTCAAGAAAAATAAATTTTCTATGTTGAAGACCCTATGGAAAGAAATTGGTAGCTTATGTCGAAAACAATAATTAGAGATTACTATGACATAGAAGAAAAGAATGAGTTTGAGACCAAAAAAAAAATGGGGGTACAATACAACTATTTGATGACAGTGAAGATGTTGTTTGGTGGGGGAGGACATTGTTGGAACTAAAGTTGATATGTCACTATCAAAGATCCAAGAGCTTACACGGTGAAAGAAAGAATTAGAGATGTTACAGCAAATGAAAGCCGCTAATACAACATGATTTCTATTATGTGTTGATAGAAGTTAGATATTTTGGTTGATTTATTGAATTGTCGACAATTGTCAGCCTTTATTTGGTAGTTTAGAACTTAAATTATGTAATGAGAATCCTACTTTATGTGCTTAAATTTGAAATTATTTTTATGGATTTTCATTTGTTTCAAATTTGAGTATTCTTTAGTTTAATTTTGAAACTGACAACCTTTGTTTAGGTATATTTGTTTCAATTCTATTTATTTTTTTTATCAAAATAAATTACATTTGTTACTTCATTTTTTGTTTGTAACATAGAGAGCTAGAATTAAGAATCTCAATATTGAAAACGCATTACCTTATGCTAACCAACGAGAGGAAGTGCATGTGCTTCAATTGCATAATTCTCCATATGATGAAGTTGATACAGTCATTTCTATTAAAATAACAAAAACAATAGTCGAATGAAACTATTCACTAGTACATTAGTTAAAGATCTTAAATAATTACATTGATCTCTTCAAAATCCAATTCATAACCAAATTTAAATACGAAAACGAAAAAAAATTAGCATGCCACTTCAAAATAAAAAAGGATAGAATCATAAATTAATTTTGTTTTTTGACATAAAAATGTTATTAGCAAACTTTATGCCATTCTCTACAAATAATAAAAAAATATATGTGGACAAAACAATTTATGAATGCATAAAAATTTATTAATGCATTATTTAGAAATCTTATATAAATGGATTGCGTTCTATTAGAACTCCAAGCCATCAGCAATCACACAAAATATATCATTTATCTTCAATATATGTCAGATATAGTAATCAATTATAGACATGAAAACAAACCCAATAAGATTTCATTCCCTAAACCATAATGTCAAGTTAAATAAAGATTCGACAATGGGAATTTGAATCCAAAGGACACGAAATTATCTTATTTATTAATTTGCATCTGCAAAAATTAGAACTTGGATTCTAAAGTATCAAAAGTCGGAGTATTTATATAAAAAAAAAAAAAAAAAAGCATTATGTGTAAATAATAATATGCCTAAACATTTAGCCGATAGAAAAATAAGATTCTAAATATAAAAATAAGCATGTGGAACCCAATATTAATTATAGAAATTCACTAAAAAAACTGTGTAAGATAATATCAAAATATAAATATGGAATCAAATAGCCAATGTATTAATTAAAATATTAAAATAATTAATATAAATTTCATGCTACGCACAACATATTCACTCAGATAAATTAAAATAAATTTATAAATATATAACTAATTTATTGTATTATTGCAAATATAATATTATTTTTATATTCAATTAATAACATACTATTATTTTTTAAAAGATATTGTTTCGAATGGTTAACTAATAATGCCAAGTAGGATTAATTGGAACAAAAAAATATGGTGCATTAATTTTATACAAAACTTAAAAATAATTTTGTATTATATATATTCATAATTTCATGTTAAGGCATAGGATGTAGATCTTTTTATAAAATATAAATAATGATGAAACCATAGTATGAAATGTAAGAAAATTAAAGTCTCAGGATATAACTCAATACCAAGGTACGGGATACAAATAGTTTAATAAATAAAAATGATAATGAAATACTAAATTTAAAAAATAGAAAATGAAAGGATTTGAATAATATAACTTTCCTATGAATTTTTTGATAAAAGTGCGTTGGGGAGAAGAAGGTATTACATCAAAATATAAAATGCCGATAGAATATCCTGTAGGGGTGTAAACGGATATTAAATGGATCGGATACACTATTTTCATATTCGTATCCATTTAACTTTTCGAATATTCAGATACAACTACGAATTTGACGAATATTAAAAAATAATATTCAAATTTGTATCCATCGGATATAGATCGAATTCAGATATATTCACATCCAATTATAATTATTCAGATTTATTCAGATGTTATTAAATTTATCCGTATTCAAATTATTTTTTTATATCCGTATTTGATGATAATTATTTAAATATCTATTTACAAATATTCAAATACATAAATCTATGAACTTATAACAAACACACATTTTAATTAATAGAAGAAATTATATAATTTCATTAAAAAAAAGCACTCAAACAAATAGCATAATTTCTAATTAATAATTGACTTTATAATTGATTATTAGTGCTTACTAAAAATAATGACATTTAAGTATATTAATATAAAGTCAATCAATAATAATTGCATTGATTAACTTTATTATTCATTTTTTTCTCTATATTACAATAATTTTTTAAATTTATTCTTTTTTTTCCTAATTCTTCAATTATAATGTATATATACATATATGAATTATGAGATTTTTATTAAAAAATATAAATAATATATTATTTAATAAATATGTATTCGGATCGGATATTAAACGGATTGGATATGCATTTATTATATCCGTATCCATTTATAATCGAATATCTACTAATCGGATATGAATAATATTCGTTTTAAACTGATGTGGATAAATTTTGTATAAATAGATATGAATGCAAACAGTAAATAAATTTTTGAATATTTATTTACGGCCCTAATATCCTGTCACAAATTTGTTAGAGCATTTCTTCATAAAAGTGCATTAGAAATCTACTAGAAATCACATGAAGAAGTCCATTTCACAATTGAAATTTTTGACTCTCTCTCAAAAAATTCCATTGAAAATTTTGCATTCTCTTATCTTTTTGTGTTAAATTTCACTGCCCCTTTATATAGGTATACAAAGTAGAAGAAAATTTTAACTACTTGAAAATCTTTTATATTATCCCATCAATATATGTAATTTTAAAAAGATAATATCAAAATTTTCATTTCATAAGATTTAGATCATATGTCACTACTTGATTGGTCGCTATGTTATTAGACTACAAGATGCAAGTTTATTGGTTATAATACCTTAATAAAAAACCTGGTTGTCAAACGCGCACGGAGCGCTATAGCGTAGCACAACGCGAAGTGCACCCTCTGTGTGCGCTTCACGTCGCGCGATAGCGCGCGCGACTTCAATCATGTATTAAAAAAAAAGGGGGGCAAAAACGGGCAAAGATAAAACAGAAGGCAAAGGAAAAACAGATGAAAAAACTGCCCAGTTTTCCTCTGCCTTCTTCCAACGAAAACTTTCTGCCCTTCCTCGGTTCCTCCCACAAAAGCTCTCTGCTCCACGC
>JACGDI010005411.1:1214482-1275418 GCA_014898725.1 Jacaranda copaia | reverse complement strand
ATTGTACTCACATTCTCTAACCAATTTCAATTGAATTGAAGTGAACTTCAAAAAACACATCTTATACTTTATTTTTTCCTAGTTTCTACTTCATTTTACTCAAATTTTACTTAAATTGGCTATCAGTTTCAGTGGAATTAAAGTATATTTCAACGAAACACATTTTATACTTTGTTTGTTATGGGTTTGTACTTTATTTTCTTCGAATTGTACTCACATTCCCTACTCAGTTTCAATTGAATTGAAGTGAACTTTAAAGAAAAAAATCTTATACTTTGTTTTTTCTTGGTTTATACTTTATTTTACTCAAATTGGTTGCTAGTTTCAGTGGAACTGAAGTATATTTCAATGAAACATATTTTATACTTTGTTTTTCTATGTTTGCACTTCATTTCCTTTGACCTACACTCACATTCCCTGCCTAGTTTCAATTGAATTGAAGTGAACTTCAAAACACATCTTATACTTTGTTTTTTCTTGGTTTGTACTTCATTTTACTCAAATTTTACTCAAATTGGCTGCCAATTTCAGTGGAACTGAAATGTACTTCAACAAAATACATTTTAAATTTATTTTGTTCTAGATTTGTACTTCATTTCCTTCTAATTGTACTCAAATTCCCTTCTCAATTTCAATTGAATTGAATTGAACTTCAAATAAACACATCTTATACTTTGTTTTTTCTTGGTTTATACTTCATTTTACTCAAATTGGCTGCCAGTTTTAGTGGAACTGAAATGTACTTCAATAAAATACATTTTGAATTTATTTTGTTTTAGGTTTGTACTTCATTTCCTTCGAATTATATTCAAATTCCCTACCCAATTTCAATTGAATTGAATTGAACTTCAAATAAACACATCTTATACTTTAATTTTTCTTGATTTGTACTTCAATTCCCTCAAATTGTACTCCAATTGGCTGCCCAATTTTAATGAAACTGAAGTGTACTTCGATGAAATATATTTTATACTTTTCTTTTTTGGGTTTGTACATCAATTCCTCCAAATTGTACTCAAATTCACTTCCCAATTTTAATTTAATTTCAATGTACTTCAAGGAAATTTATTTTATACTTTGTTTGTTCTATGTTTATACTTCATTTAACTCAAAATCACTGCGAAATTTCAACAAAAAATATTATAAATATTGATGCAAAATTACACTTACATAAAAAATAATATTATAAATAAAGTATGCTTCAATTTATGTATGTATTTACATACAAGGTACAAATAATGTAATATTTCTTGACATTTTTTCCTTATTTAGACAATTTTGAATTTAATACCTTAATATTTTTACTAATATTGTTGATTGAAATTTGTTCAATGATTTGAATTTTTAAGTCTTGGTAAATAATAACCAAATTATAAAAATGTGTGTGATTTTTATCATATGAATAAAATTATAGTAAAGTTTTAATTTGTTAACCACTAGTGTTTAATCGATGAATGTTGTCAATCGCAGTAATGAAAGAATTCTTATACTTTCAAATATGTTAACAAATGAGAATTTGATGATAATATCCACAATATCACCGATACAAATATGTACTTCACATGATATAATAATTTCAAAATATTGTACATGACATTTTGACTATTGGAGAATAATTTTTTAATTACAATAAGTATACTTCAAAAGAATATATTTTATACTTTGTTAGTTCAATGTTTATACTTCAGCACACCAAAATTGAACTCACATTCACTACCAAGTTTCAATTGAATTGAAACAAATTTTAAAGAAACACATTTTATACTTTGTTTGTTCAGGGTTTGTACTTCATTTTCCTCAAATTATACCCAAAATTCCTGCCCAATTCCAACTGAATTGAAGTAAATTTCAAAGAAATACATCTTATACTTTATTTTTTCTTGATTTGTACTTTACTGCCCTAAAATTGTAATCAAATTAGCTACCTAGTTTCATTGAAATTGAAGTGTACTTCAAAAAAATATTTTATACTTTGTTTGTTTTGGATTTATACTTCATTTTCTTCAAATTGTACTCACATTTCTTGCCCAGTTTTAGTTGAATTGAAGTAAACTTCAAATAAATACATTTTATAATTTTTTTGTTTAGGGTTTGTACTTCATTTTACTCAAATTGGTTACCTAGTTTCAATAGAACTGAAGTGCACTTCGACAAAACACATTTTATACTTTGTTTGTTTTGGGTTTGTACTTTATTTCCTTCAAATTGTACTCACATTCACTACCTAGTTTTAGTTGAATTAAAGTAAACTTCAAAGAAACACATCTTATACTTTGTTTATTCTGACTTTGTACTTCATTTTCATCAAATGATATTCAAATTGGCTGTCTAGTTTGAGTAAAATCAAAGTGTACTTCAATGAAAAATAATTTATACTTTGTTTGTTCTAGATTTGCACTTCATTTTCTTCAAATTGTACTCAAATTCATTGAACATTTTCAATTGAATTGAAGTGTACTTCAGTGAAACATAATTTATATTTTATTTATTCTGAGTTTGTACTTCATTTCTGTCAAATTGTACTCAAATTCACACCTTATGTTCAATGGAATTGAAGTGAACTTCAACAAAACATGTTTTATACCTTTTTTTTTGGATTTTTACTTTATTTTCCTCATATACTCAAATTTATTGCCCAATTTTCATGAAATTGGGCATATTATACGTCAATACAATGGTTATACTTTATTTTTTCCACTTTTATACTTCATTTTTCTCAAATTGTACCTAATTCACTGCCTAATTTTAATTTAAACTGTTATAAATGTTTGATGAAAAACTACACTTACATACAAAATAATATTATATACAAAGTATGCTTCAATTTATATATGTATTTATATACAAAGTGTGATTCAAATCCTGGCATTTTCATGACTTAATATTGTATATGCCATTGTCACACGGTATTTGTCCATGTCAATTGTTTTAGCAGACCTCCAGAGCTCGAGGGTGTCTTTAGCAAAACATTCTGCCCAAAGGCACACATAGACACCGCAATCCACTATACCCTTTTGCTATCTGTTTTTTTTTCTTTTGCCTCATGTATTCGTCCACATGACACCCCCAATGAAAGCTTCATGTATTGAGAATAGAATGAAGCCTACAAAAATATTGATCAGTTGTTGACCCCTACTTTATGAGGAAATCATAGGGAAAGAAAGCAAACTTACAATGGCAGTAGCTGTCGGTTTATATCTGTCAACCATTATTAAATTCATATATAAGAAAAAATGAGTCGAGGTATCGAGAACAACCAAAAACCAGTGACAGTATCGATAAATCAATAGGATTATGTAATGACACTAGTTTACAACATCCAACATGAGGTCTTCCAAATCTTTTTGGGTGAAGGAGTTATGTATAGCTATCATCTCCATAAATTCTTCATTCGTCATATCCTTCAAGTTGTGTCCCTCAAGTCTGTCTAATATATCAGCCTATGAAGTATAAAAGAAATGGTTATACTCATTGGAAACGTGAACTAAATTAAGTTAGAAAATCACCACATATTTGCGCTATTACAGACGTAAACCACACCTTGTGGTGACATTTGTTGTCGAAAGAAGGGCTGCATAATATCGACATGTGGCAGTCCACTATGTCACTAGTAAGTTCTTCTCTAAGTAAAAGCTCACAAAAGTTTCTTCCATCTAGAAACTGTCTTGCTCCCTCCCAAATAGTCACCCTACACAATTGTTAATTGCTAATTCAAACACCAATTTATCCAAAATAAAAATAATAAGAAAATTTTGTTATCTCGAATTATCTCTTCTAACAAAGTTATCGATGACTTCTCGCTCTTCTACTGGAATAAATTCACAACCTCTATAATCAGTCCTTCCTTTATAGGGATCAGGCACTTCAATCTTTAGGTTGGTTGGTTCTTCTGCCATCTGGATTAGACTGATGTCTTTGGTCTCCTGCAGTACAAAACATAGCATATTAGGTACAAAGTGTTAGCAATTTAAGTACAAAAGACCAACACATTAAGTACAAAGAGTCAAGCATTGAAGTATCTCTGATTGAAGTACAAAATATACCAGCATTGAATACAAAATCCAAGCACATTAAGTACAAAGTATCAACTGTTGAAGTATCCCCTATTAAAGTACAAAATATAGCTAAAATTGAGTACAGAACTCAAGCACATTAAGTGCAAAGTATGAACTATTGAAGTATCCCATATTGAAGTACCAAATATAACCAACATAGAGTACAGAACTCAAGCACATTAAGTACAAAGTATCAACTATTGAAGTATCCCCTATTGAAATACAAAATATAGCCAACATGAAGTACAGAACTCAAGCACATTAAGTATAAAGTATCAACTATTGAAGTATCCCCTATTAAAGTACAAAATATAACCAACATGGAATACAAAACTCAAGCACGTTAAGTGCAAAATACAACTATTGAAGTACAAAATATAACCAAATGGGGTAAAAACTTAGCACATTAAGTCCAAAGTATCAACTATTGAAGTACCCTTTATTGGAGTACAAAATATGCCTACATAGGGTACAAAACTCAAGTACATTAGGAATAAATGATCAACTATCAAGTACAAATATCCTAACATGGAGTATAAAAGATCAGCACGTGAAGTACAAATATCACCAACATGAAGTGCAAAAGAATAGTACATCAAGTATAAATATCACCAATTTGGAGTACAAAAGACATAGCATATTAAGTACAAATATCACCAACATAAAGTATAAGATATGATCACATTAAGTACAAATATCAATCAATCAAGAAAAAGATATCATTACATTTATTACAAACAGACAATTTACAAATGAAATGCAAAGAGTAAAAACTTAAAATATTAAATAGTTGATAACACATTCTTCTCTTCTTGTTCTTTGTTCTTTTTTTGCATGAGGACGAGGAAGAGGAAGAGGACATTAGGTCTTTGTCACTTGCTATGCTCTTTTAGCTAGTGTGGTGTTCAGAGGGCTGACAAAATTTGGAAATTTCTTTTTTGGCTACTTGTCTTCTCGATTACATATATTTATCACAATTGAGGGCATGACATTTGCCACTTCAATCTCAAATTCCTCAAACTCATTCACTTGAATTGGTACATAAACTATTATCTTCAAAGGTTTGGGGGAACATAAAGGATCATGACGGTGTTTTGTTCGACTTTCTTTATCCACCATGCTTCTAGATTCATCCCCTTCTTTTTATGCATCATTTACCAAATCAAATCCCCATCTCATGTATGAACTCACCAGTTTCCTGTTCAAGCTCTTTCCCCTTAGTTTTGTCCTCAGCTAGATGTTCCTCCTCACCTTGCTCCTTCATTGCCATTATATCGAATAAAGCAATTTTTTCTTTCAATAATTTAATTTCTTCCACTTTAGTTGCAATAATTGCTTCACATATTATATGATCACAAACATGGACTTCACTAATAGCAGTACTAGCAGCCTCTAATGTCTTGATCAAAACTGCCAATTCTAACTCCTCTGGAGTAGGGTTGAGGGCTATAAACTATTACAATGAAAATAATTATCAAATTTAAATTCTTATACAAAAAGCTAATAATGAATTATTACCATTTCTACTGTAATTTATTTCAATTTATTCTCTACCTCCTCCACATTATGTGGGAGTTTGCTATCCTTCCACCGGTAAAAATGTGGAAACTCAAACAAACTCACTAGTGAAGCCAGTGACGGGATACGTTCATAAACCCATGCCTGCCATTCATAAATCAAAAAATTATATTCACTTGAATATAAATATAATCGACATTATTAGAAAAATGAAGCAAACACTTACCATCCAACCGACTGTGCACCCGTCAATGTACTTCTTGATTTTTTCTCCACCTACTCCTAAATGGTTCTTCATATGTTGGACAAGAAAATTGTATGCAGCTATATCCTATGCATGCAGACCAACTCTAGATAAATTATCCAAGTATAGTAGGAGAAATCACAGAGTCCAATAATTAGACGTTGGAAACAAAAAATAATTAAAAACAAAAAGTATGTACAACCTACAAAAATTATTCAAGTCCTCCTCACTATACTTATATACATACTCCTCAAACTTTTTTACTATTTCAGATCTAGTTATATTCTGTAGCTATACAGAAAAAAGACTGTCAAAGGTTGAAGACTTTATCTTCAATGTTATATCAACAAATTGCCCCACATATGGCAATTCTAAAACTATAGAAAATTCAGCTATAGAAAAAAAAACCTCAACCCCCTCCAAAAAATGAAATGACAGCTTTTTTAGGTCAAACCTCCTAAGTATAGCTTCAAACCTCAAGCTTGAACTTAACTTAGGCATATCCATGTATATATAGAAATATGTCTTTTTTAATGCATCAAAATGTTTTGACAACATCTTAGACTTTACACTCTCCAATTTACTCTAAAAAAATTGGGGGGAGTAATGAGAGCAGACCTCGTAATGTCTTGGCTTTGCTGTAATCAGATAAAGAAAAAATTAGTATATAAATAGATAATAAACTAATCCTTTTAGATAATATGTACTAAAAACTTGAATATTTTGTACTACAGATGCTTCTAAAATGTACTTCAGAAACACATAATATATTATACTACACTTTCAATTAGTGTATACTTCAGGTTTGAACATTTTATATTACAATTGCTTCTAAAATATACTGTAAATACACAGATTATATATTACACTTTCATTTAATGTATACTACAGGCTTAAATATTTTTGTACTACAAATGTTCCTTAAATATATTGCAATTACACTAATTATATACTATACTTTTGCCTAATGTGTACTCCCAACTTGAATATTTATACTATATTTGCTTCTAAAATGTACTATAGCTACACAAATTATATACTATAATTTTGTCTAATGTGTACTGCAAGTTTGAATATTTTATATTACATTTGCTTCTAAAATATATTACAGATTATATACTAAATTTTTTCCTAATGTGTACTGCAAGATTGAATGTTTTATACTACATTTGCTTCTAAAATATACTTCAATTACACAGATCATATACTACACTTTTGTCTAATGTGTACTGCAAGTTTGGATGTTCTGTTCTATAGATAATGCACTACCACTTTCAAATAGTTTTATTGTATAATTTCATTATATAATTTTAGATAAAAAGAAGTATAAACCCCAAAAAGGTGAAGCCTAACTTTCATATCCTTTAAATATAAATTAGAAACTTCCCATCTCACAACAAAAATCATATGGATATCAAATGTTTTCAAGTGTTTAATGACTAAAAAGTAAATAAAAATCTTAAACACTGAAAAAATCACTGACATTGAAATTGCAAATTCAAAAAACATACTTGTGTTTCTTTTGCTCACTTCTTTTTGCAGCTATTTTTCCTTTCATTGTCATAGAAAAATGGCAGAAATTTTGATATCTTTTTTTCTCTTTTCACTTTTTCTTCTAGTGTCAATGGCAAAAGAATGGTTTCGCACCCTTTTCTTTTGGCGCCTCAAGAAATCGATTTCAGGTTGAAAAAAAAAAAGAAAGAAAGAAAGCGTTCTTCTTGAAGAGAGAAACACATTTCTCAAGTATTTTTATTATTTTTTTTCAAATATAAGGGTATATAGGTCTTTCTAAAAGATATGGGGAGTGATTTCTAAATTATGTGAAAAAGTGGAGAGTTTAGTGTGTAAAAATTCAAATGGAGACTGAACAATAAATTGGAAGTAGGGTTAGAGTTTTTTTCTAACTAACCTATATTTTAAAAAGAAAGAATTTTTTTTCTATAACCGCATGGCCTATATTGAAAGGGATTGAGTCTATTAACTAAGATTTATAGTGAGACCATTGGCGTTGGTTTGGTAGGATTACCAAAGTCCAGATTAATCAAATCATTCCAGATTGGGGAATTTGATGTGGAAGTAAAGGTCATTAGTGAATGTATTCTAATTTTTGGGTTTATATTTATTCATTGGAAAGAAAAAATTAAAAGGGATTAAACAATTAAGGTGGCGGCTACTTTTTATATCCACAAAATGCAAATGGGGCGAATTTTGCAACTCAACTTTTTCGGTGAAATCGTTGTCTGCTAAACATGTTAAATTAACGTGTTCTTTAAGGACAAAATCACCCTCGGTTGTTTTTAGGTCGATGGAAATTATATTGCATCATGTATTTTTGTATCAAATTATTATTAAAGATGATAAATTAATTTTATATAATACAAAACCACTGCTTTGTTGCGGCGGACTCCACGTACAAATCATTTCAACTTAAACATTTCTACAGATACACTCAAGTCATTGGTTATAAATCATACCACTTCACAGTGTGTTTTTACACTAAATGACCAAAAGAAATATACTGCATCCAAATTGTTAAACATGCTAAATTTGTTATTCTTTAGTTAAAATATGCTGCGTTTGATGTGCATTTATGTAACATTGGCAAAATTATACCACTATTTATAGCATTATTTCCGTGATATGCATGGATTTTTTAAAACACTATATATTAATGTAATTATTAAATTATAAAAATAATTAAAAATGATAATGCAAAAATAAAAATACTGTAAAAAAAATGGTCAAGTAATGAATAAAATTAAATATTACTTCAATATATCAAAATTTAATATTTAAAAGTTTGAAACATATAAAGACATAAAGAATATGAAATCTTCTATACATGACATGGAAAATAAACTATAAAATTATTCAACCAGAAAGTTAAAAAAAAATTCAAAACTTCCAAAGAAAATATTATGCAACCTGATATGGGATGACCCAGCAAGTCCAACCTAACAGCTACTAACCAAAGAGTGCACCTCTAGGCCTATCCCACCTTTAAGGCTCAGTTAGATCATCGATTCTTGTCGCCCTCCCACTCACCCTATTGTCTATGCGATAAGCAAGGTTGGTGCCAATCAAACAAACCGCAAGTTGAGCACAGGAGCTCGATCTTCTCCAATGAGAGGATTTGAGCACCTTATCCACCAGGGAGGTCGACTCACTGTCAAGCCTTTCTCAGCCGCATTAATGGCACATGCCACCCCAATACCACCTCTGTTACCACTCCTAACAAGAGGTGCGCCACAAGTGTACTATTCTATCCCTAAAAACTAGAGATAAAATCACTTGGAATAGTACAGGAATGGGAGATGACCTAAAGCTCCCCATACAAGGACAAGAACCCTTTACACATGATCAGGGCATCTTGGACATATCATCTATCTAGAGAAGGTTATAAATACCCTGTTACCAGCCACTCTTAAAATACCCTGTTATCAGCCACTCTTAAGGTATGTCATTCTTCACTAAAGCCCTTACTTTGCTGCTTATTTTATGTAGTTGTCTCTATAACTAACTTGAGCGTTGGAATGTCATAGCTAAGGGCACCTCACTAGTCTGATGTTTGCTGGTGATCACAAATCTCAACTCAAGTTACTCTGGAGTTGGATCATTCGACCAGGCAGGTTAATTTACCCTAAACATTAGCCCAATTCAATAAAATACAATTTTCACCCTCATTATTTGGCATCGTTGCCTAGGAACTTAGGACTACGATCAAAAGATGACAAACACTAGGCAAGCCACTTTGAAAAGGGAGGAGAATACAAGGATGACATCCTTGATCATGCCTCAGCTAATGTAACTTATTAGCGAACAGATCTCCGCTTAAATCTCTGCTCAGCAATCTGCTGCATTAAATCGACATGCAGCCTCACCAGCCCTAGCAGCCAACATAACTCCACAATCTCCACCTCCCGAAGAGGAGTTACCCGGAGACAGTCATGGTTGACCAAAATCTAGGCAATCACCAACGAGACACGATGTCAGCCCTGGGCGTTTACCTTGAGAAGAGTCTCAACAAACCCTACAGAAAAAGGTTGTAGATTTTCTTGATCATTGGACTCAGTCCATTTGAGCCCAACAATGCAATAGTTTGAGTGCTCAAGGCCCCAAACAAACAAAAATATGTCCAAAGTAAATCAAGAGAAATGGAGGAGGTGTCCCACCAAGTGCAACATTGAACAGATGCTTGGAAGAGATTTTTAAAATGAGTACTAAGAGAAATCTTCATCCTAAAAGGCCACAAAGGTTCCATCGATGGCAGGGCCATATCCGGCCTAGTAGCTTCACTATCGCTACACTGGTTGCTCTCACAGTTCCCTAAAAACTCCCAACATAATTGGAACTCTATGAAAATTTCAAGAAAAACTTTAAACTGCTCTCAAGAATGATGGAATACTTATGTGCTCTAGTTGTTTAGGAGCAAAGCGGTTGAATGCAGTAAAATGATAGGTCAACCTCACATAGAGTGGTAAAATGTAAAAATGAAGGTTATCAACATCCTAATTTATAAGCCCCAGCACGCAAAACCCCAAATGTCAGCAATAATTACCCCACCATCTTTTGACGCCCCACCTGACCCAATGTAACAAATAGATTAAATATGCCAAAACCTCGGTTGACATTACATAGGCCTAGTTGATTTCAATAATCTTTCCTTGTTATGGTCCACAAAGGTCGATTTTCTCTACCACCATCCAACAACTCAACTACTACCTACTCCTTCTTGCTAATAATCTTGATCAAGACTCAAAAGTGGGGGGACTCATGATATGGGATGACCCAACAAGCTTAGCTCAATAGCTATCGACCCATCTCGCTGTTAAGGCTCAGTTAGATCATCGATTATTGTCAACCTCTCACTCACCCTATTGTTTATGCAATAAGCAAGGTTGGCACCAGTCGACCAAATTACATGTCGTGCACAGGAGCTTGATCTTCTCCAATGAGAGGATTTGAGCACCTTATCCACCTACCAACCCCCACGCCCAGAACTGGCTCTATGGTTGATCCTTATGTCTACCAAAGAGGTCGACTCACTATCAAACCCTTTCTCAGCCGCATTAGCATGCCCTCCGTATTAATGGTGCATGCTACCTCAGTAACACCTCTATTTCCTAGGAGATGTGCTACCATTGTACTTTTTTGTCCCTTAAAGCTAGAGATAAAGCCACCTCAAGTGGTACAAGAATGGTGGATGACCTAAAGCTTCCCATATAAGAACAATAACCCTTTATATATAATAGAAGCATTTTGGACATATCATCCACCTGGAGAAGGCTATAAATACCCTATTATCAGCCACTATTATGGTATACCATTCTTCACTAAGGCCCTCACTCTGCTACTCATCTCATCTGGTCATTCTTATACTGACTTGAGCATTAGAATGCTATAGCCAAGGGCATCTCGACTAGCCTGACATTTGCTTGTGATAGCAGATCTCAACCCAAGTCTCTTTGAAGTTGGACCAGTCAAATAGAGGTCGAATTATCCTAAAGCTAGCCCAATCCAGTAAACTACAACATTCACCCTCATCACAACCAAAAACTATCAGATAGTTAAACTAAAAAAAAAAGATATGACAAGGATAGAGCACGAGATTGATAGCATAAAAGTTGTCAAATAAATCTTAAAATGCTTTAAAATTACTATAAAATTAAAATATTATAAGTATATATTAAGTTGAAACTTAAAATATAGAGAATTAGATAATATATACGTTGCAAAAAAAAAATTTAAAAATCTTCTCTAATTTTATTTTTTGATTAAATATCAATTAAGTGAAGACAAAACTATGATAGTAAAGATTAAAAAAAATTAAAATAAATCTATAAAATGATTACAAAGTTAAAGTCAATATTAGAATATAAGTTAATAAGAAACCTTTTAATTTGACTCATAGCTTAGTTATTCATTAATAAGTTAAGAAAAGAGTTGGATATTAGTAATAAAAATTTAAAATAATAGTAGATTCATAAAGTAATTATAGGCTCAAATTTGATTTTAAGTAGGAATTATGAAACCATATAAGGATGAAATTAGCATGTATAAGAAAATATGAAAAAAAATTATTACGTTAAATATAATTGGATCTTCATATTATATTGCACAAATAGATAAAAAAAGGAAGTGAACAACAAAAGAAGTTAACCTTACAAGCAATCTAAGAGATGTGTCATTCTCCTTAGGTCGGGACTTTGTGAAGGCGTAGCCAATGGTATAGTCAAGTAGTAGATTAGATACTCTTTGATGATCTATAGCTCAATTTGCTTCATCTTCCTAAGGTATGGTGTAGGTTTCATCTTTTCTATCATTCCCTTTAGCCTTTCTAACTTCTCTTTATTCCCTTATCTAATAGGCCTATATAATGGCTAGAGGGGTGTTAGTTTAGTATGAGGATGAGCAAAAGAGTCTGGAGGTTGACAAGAAAATACTAATGGCCGAGGTAACCTAAACTTGGTCCAAGGTGAGGAAATTTCAAGAATTGAAAGAGCAACTATCAACTTTGAAAAGACAATATGATGAGACAAGAGCTGCTCAATCAAAGGCTAAACTAAAAGTGGATAAGTTAGTCAAGTCCCACAAGGAAGAGCTCAAAAGAGCTAGGGAATAAGGACATAGAAAAAGCCGAGATAACTTTTTAAAATTCATCCATGCTACTAAAAAGGTGAGAACTATTTAAAGGCTTGTAAGCAATCTCGTTTGCTCTAATATTAGAAGAGTGCTGAATACAAACAGGACTTGGGTATCAAAGCTTTAAAGTATTATCACTACAGCATGGGCATCTGCATAGATCAATTGGAGCTAAGGGTGTCATCGAGATAGGTTGCGCCTGAGCTATAGTAGACCACATGTTTAGATTACATAGTCTCCCTAACTCCAACAAGGAAGATACCATGGCTAAGTAGAAGCAAAGATGGTACCCTATCTCCAACTAACATTCCTAAGCCCAAGCAAGAACAAACTGTGTCTTCATTTTCTATCAATGCTATGGAAGTACCCAATGCTCCCTATGGTCAAGTTGATGCTCCTGATATGCAATCAATAGTTGTATTGAGCTTGTTATGTTGTTTTGTTGTTGGCTTGGCCGTGATGTAGGCATCTTGCCATTCGTGTCCTTTTATCTTTTCTTTTACCTTATAAATCCATAGTTCTTCTACACTATTAATTCAAGTATTATTATGGATCTCCATTTTTCTTGTCCTGGACCATGAGTTTGTAAGTGCTTGAATTTTTTAAAGGCATTTTATGCTCTTTTTGTGTTAGATTTATCTGAGCTATGTACAAGGACCCACTTAGCTTGAGCTGCTTTTGAATGACTTGCTCAAGGTAAGCTTATTCAAAACAAAACCTATATGGCTCATTTTATCTCTATTTGCTAGGCTCATTTGATCCAAATTAGCAGGACTCATTTGAATCTTTAGTTTTGCCAAGCTCATTGAAGCCTTTCTTTAAGGGACTCATACGAGTTCTTAGTTTTTTGAACCCTTTCAAGCCCTTATTTAAGGAGACTATTCGAGTTTTTTTTATTTTTTGAGCCCATTTATGCCTCTCTTTAGGGGACTTCTTCGAGTTTCTTGTTTTGCAAAGTTGACTCTAGCTTTTCTTTGGGATGATAACTTGTTAACCCTTTTGATGATTTACATTATTTTGATCATGACAAAATTGCTCCTCAAATCATGTGCTAAAAAGCATGCATATTATCTACTAGAATTTGTTTAAACATTGTTTGCTGGAATCTATCATGCATTGGAATTTACTTTCTATAAATAAATGATCTCCTATAGATTCTATTTTGATTTGCATCTTTGCAACTTAGGAAAGAAATCACATCATTTTGAAATTATTGATTCATTCGTTGTTTAAGGAATAAATGCATGATTACCAAAGTTATCCTATTTTCTTATTTAATTCCAATGAATTCTTGCCTTAATAAAAACTTATAGCCATTGGACATAAGCATATAAAAGTAAAATTACTCAACTATTAAAAAGCGAATCATGAAGTTGGGATAGAAATTTGTTATGTGTCTTGAGGAGTTGTGTGATACTCTCATACATGAATTGTGCTTAATTATTGCTAATTTCTTATTCTACATGTATTCTTGATGGACCTTATGGTGAAAAAGGTCAAGTGGAGTTTGCCTTCAATGGACCCCGGAGAGACAAGGACAAGGCAGTTTATGTTTCGAAGAACCTAGTAGTGAACAAGGATAGGAGTTGTACTTGCTCCCCGTAAAGAGAACAAATTGTCACTTGGTTGCTCTAAGGACCTCTAGGTCAAGAAACCAGTCAGGCAGTAGTATCTGGAATCTTTTGCAGTGTTCTAGTTTCGGTCTGAAAAAAGAGGCTAGAGCTTGCCATACAGAGTTGTAGCAACTCATGCATCAGTCCACAAAGGTCGTGGAAGTAAATCTAGCAGAAGTTCCCATAGGTCTATTCACAAGCAGCTAGTTTCACAGTACTTTAGAATCTACTTTATTCCATCTAAGATTTCGATTTAGTCTTTTGTGAAGAGCTAGTTTTTCACCCTGCTAGGGTGTTTTTGATCCCTAACTATTTACTACCATCAAATTACTATTTTCATCTATAAAAACATTCTTATACACTATTAATTTAATAGGTTTAAAATCCTAAGTGAAAGCTTAGGTAGAAGTTGTAGGCTTGCCGAATCTCTATAAATACCAGTATCTATTTACTTCTATTTTTACTACTTTTCTTATCATTAGTCTAATTACTATCTTAACTGATACTTACAAATTCCAATTAGTATCTAAAATTATTTTTCTACTTTTGAAAGACCAAAAAGTATTTTGAGTGATAAAATTTTAGTACATTAAACTCTCTTAAGCCTAATTCATCCCCTCTCTTAGGCATATAATTACTCACAATTGGCATCAAAGCATTGGTTCTCTATATTGTGGTGTAACTATTAAAGTGAAAGATCCTATGGCTACTAACACTCTTGATGTCTTTGGTGTAACTACCAAAGTGACCACGGAACTAAGTTTGATGAAATAAACTTTACTTTGTTTTGTGAAGAAAATGGTTACATTCATGACTTTTCTCACCTAAGACCCCCAACAAAATAGGATAGTTGAAAGGAAAAATTGAATTTTGTAAGAAGCTGCTAGAACCATGCTTAATGAATATGATCTTCCAAAATCCTTTTGGGGTGAAGCTATGAATATGGCATGTTATATGTCAAATTGTGTTTTCTTAAAACCACCTTTGAGAAAAACCCCATATAAATTATGGCACGATAAAATTCCAAACATTTCTTATTACCGTATCTTTGGTTGCAAATGTTATATTCTTAATGAGAGAGATTATTTGACAAAGTTTGATTATGAAGTTGATGAAGCTATCTTTTTTGGTTGCTCAATGCATAGTAAATTCTATCATATCTTTAGCAAAAGGAAAAGAACTATTCAAAAATCCATGCATGTTACATTTGATGAAACTAACCCACTTATGCTAAGGAAACCTTGAGCAAAGAAGTTGTAGGACTTAAAGAACTAGTAAAGATTTTGGAACATGAGCCATCAACATCAAACCAAGAGGAACTGGAATCATTTGAGAAAATAAATTCCACTAATGATCCTAATTCCAATGAGTCAATAGAAAGGGCTGAACAAAGAACCAAAAAATTCAAACATTTCCAGTTACCTTACAGATAAAATCATTGGAGATCCATAAGTTGAAATAACTATCGGATCCAAAACCAAACAAGTTCCACCAAATGAATCCAACTATGCCCTCATTTCAATTATTGAACCAAAAGATGTAAAAGAGGCACTAAAGATCCATTCTGGATTGAAGCAATGAAAGAAAAACTGGCTCAGTTTGAAAAAAAGGTCTGGAATCCGATAAAATGACCATTAGATCATCTAGTCGTTGGTACCAAGTAGGCATTCAGAAATAAGCTAGATGAAACCAATAAAGTTGCTAGGAAAAAAGCTAGACTGGTAGCAAAAGGCTGTAGTCAGTAATAGGGTATTGACTACAATGAAATGTTTGCTCTAGTTGCAAAGTTAGAATCAATTAGAATGCTTCTAGCCTTTGCATCTCATAAAAATTTTATGTTCTATAAAATGGACATAAAAAATGCTTTTCTAAATGGATTCATAAAAGAAGAAGTTTATGTAAAGCAACAACCCAGTTTCGAAAATCAAAGTTTTTCTCATCATGTTTTCAAACTGACAAAGGCTTTATATAGATTAAAACAAACCCCTAAGACTTGGTATGATTGTTTGAGTAACTTTCTCATAAACAAAGGCTTTACTATTAGAATATTAGATACCACATTGTTCACAAAACACTAAGAAAATGGTTCTCTCTTTATCCCAATTCATGTTGATGATATTATCTCTAGTGCTGCTAATGGTCTACTTTGTCAAGAGTTTGCCAAGAAAATAAAACAGGAATTTGAGATGAGCTTAATAGGAGAACTTAATTCTTCTTAAAGCTTCAAGTGAAACAAACTCAAAATGGGACATTCATTTCACAAGAAAAATATACAAAGGAGCTTCTAAATAAATTTGGAATGAGTGAATGCAACCCTACAACCACTTTCATGAGTACAAATACCAAATTGAAACTTAATGAGGATAGTAAGAATGTTGACAAGAATGTCTATGGAGGTATGATTGGTAGCTTACTCTATTTAATTGCTAGCCATCCAGATATGATGTTTTCAACATGCTTATGTGCTAGATTCCAATCTAATGCAAAGGAATCCCATTTTAACACTGTGAAAAGAATATTGAGATATCTTAAGGGAACATATAAATATAGCTTATGGTATCCACATTCTAAATCTTTTAATTTCATAAACTATTCTGATACAAATTTATGTTGGTTGCAAGATAGACAGGAAAAGTACCAACGATGGTTGCCAACTGTTGGAAAACTGTCTGGTTTCATGGTGTAGTAAAAAGTAAAGTGTAGTTACATTGTCCACAATCAAGGCAGCATATATGGCCTTGGACAATTGTTGCAACCAAGTATTATGGATGAAACACATATTACATGATTTTGGCATTAATGTACCTTGTGTGCACATTTTATGCAACAGTTCCAATGTCATTAGCATCTCTTAAAATCCAGTTCTTCATTCACGCACAAAACATATTAGGATCAAGCATCATTTCTTGTGTGATCATTTGAATAAAGCCAATATATCAATTAATTTTGTTGCCATTGAGAATTAGCTCACAGATAATTTTACCAAAGCTTTGGAAGAAAAGAAGTTTGTGTGCATACAAGAAAGTTAGGAATTAAATCAAAATCTAATATTGGTAGGAATTGTTAACTTATTTAAACTTGGCAGTTATTCCTTCTTGAATACCACATGCTAATGTGCTTAATCTTTCATCCCCAATTACCAAATTTATTTTCCATAATCATTGGCCATTATCATTAACAATTGATCAAGCTTCCAAAATCACTATTTTCAAAGTTTTCCTTATTTCCAAAAGTGATTTATTATCTCCCTCAAGCATAAAAATTTTCACTCGCTTCTTCGTCTTCTTCACAAAACCTCTGCTATGGAAAATTTTTGTTTCTCTCATCCTCAATCTTTAATCTTTCCTAAAAATGCTGAAGAGAGGAAATAGCCAATTAGTTGGACCTTTAACTTCAAAGAAAACGAAACTTCTCTCTCTGTCCTCTAAACCCACCCCTCTAGAAATATCCAAAGCCCCTCTTATGCTTAAATGGTACTTAAGCTCCAATGATGAAAAATCATCTTCTTCTGATAAACCTAAGTTCATGGGGTTTGAGTAACCTAAAACTAAGGACACCCCTATAAGTTCTCCTAATAAATCAAGCAGTTCAAATGAGGGCATGTCAAGCCTTAGATCATTTGTTCCAATCAACATTGAAGAAATCATTAACTGGAATTTTGGTAAGATCCCTTCTTCTCTTAAATTACATTCTACTGAGGCCAAATATTAGGGTGAGAGACATCAATTTTGATTCATTACCCAAATACCTTGCCATTGATCTTGTGTGCGAACTGAAATGGGAAAACTTTATAAAGTTAGATGAAAGAACCTATCCCTATGTGGTAAAGCTATTTTTTCAAGCTTTACTTTTATTGAATCTAAGAATGATACTTCTATTGAGTTTTATGTGTTAGAAAACGAATTGTGCTTTCTTCATCAAAAGTGAATTTTATACTTGATCTTCCTTATGTTGGAACTAAGTTCTTTAATTTTGGAAACTATTCTGAAGCTGATATTTCCTATGATGAAATCACTAAAATATTTTAGGGTGGTAAGCAATTTGTTTTATCTTGTAGGGCTACTTTAAACAAACTGAAGATCGAACACATTTTACTTCACAAAGTGCTTAGTTGTATTGTCTTTTCTTCTCCAGTATCAAGTGGTGGACATTCTACTAATCTTAATTCCATGAGTTTTTATGTGATAGCTAAGGCTATTATATAGAAATCAGTTAATCATGGCTTCATAATTCTGAAATACATGGTCTATTCCTTCTCCCATCAAATTAAAGATCTTCCCTACTCTATGATCTTTATCACATCTTTAAACATGAGGGCATTTTCTTATCGGAAGCCTAGATTGAGGGGAGCATGACCATAAAATCTTGGATCTTGCTAGCCTTAGGAAAATGAGAATTTAATACATTGAAAATGATGGATGGTTTAAGGAAGTCAGTAGAACTCCTAGCAGTATTAAGCTTCATTCATGGAAATCCAAAATTCCAATCTTCATTAGCTCTGGATCTGAAGAATGTAACCCTATTTGTTCCACTCCCATTAAAACATCAAAAATCCAAGTAAAACTGTGGAAACTCTTGCTAGACGACTAGAAACCTTAGTAGATTCCATGGATTACAAGCTCGAGTGCCTTCTTCGAAAATCCAATTGCATTCATGACAGTGTGATACAATTGAAGGAAAAAGTTAGAGCTTACTTGAATGCTTCCTAGGCTCTTTTTGATGATGATGGAGAGAAGAAATATGAAAATTTGCTGGAACTTCTGTTATTTTTTACTGCTTCCATTATCTTTGGCTGCTTGCTAGAACTTTGATCATTTGGCACTGATCTTTTCTTTGGACTTTATTTGTGGCCATGTAAAACTTTTTCAGACTTTTATTTGTGGGCCAGTAAAACTTATTATGCTGGATGATCAACCTACATACAAGATGTATCAATATATTACATATGTAATTATATAATAATTTAAAAATTAATTAAGAAAACATTTAGACCTTGTTCTCTTACATTTTCAGAAAATATTTTCCGACCCCCAAAATATTTTAGAATGAAGGCACATTCCCCAATTTTTTTTCCCAAAACACTCAAATTTTATCCCCAAAAAATCCTACACGCTAAAAAGCACACTATCTCTTCATTTTCGCAATTTACCTTTTATATCACTCATTCATTTATCTGTCTCTCACTTCACTCATCCATATATATATATATATATATATAATTACGTATATGAAAATATTAAAATTTTACTATTTAACAAATTCTAAAACTTATGTTTATAAATTTAATTAAACTAATTATCGAAAAAATGAATTAAATTTAATTAAATATTAGTTTTGTTACTACTAAAAAATTAATTTATTGGATAACATATTAAATTAATTAAATTTATTTATTAATTAAATATTATATTTGTTATATTTAATTTTTGATGTATTAATTAAATATTATATTTATTCATTTAATAAATAACTTAAGATATTTTAATTTGATATAATAAATAAATAATCTTCTTCAAAAAAATAATCTTCATAAATATTAATCTTGACATTTATTTAAAATTATAATAAAAAATTTGATTATAGGGTGATATTTATTTAATAATCAATTAAGTTTAATAAACTAATATTGATATGCTTAAAGAAATTGTTGAGAAAATTAATTAAGTTTAGGTAAAAATTATTTAATTATTACTAAGTAATTTATTTATTAAATAATGTATGAATTAAATAATGAGTTAAAGCAATTAAATAACTTATTAAATTAATTTATTTAAATAACTTGTTATTTATATATTAATTATGTTTCAAATTTTACATATAATGAAATATTATATTTATTTATTTAATAAATAATTTAAAATAATGTAATTTCATAAAATATAATATTATTTAATTTTTTAATTTGATTAATCATTATTGAGTCTTATATATAAATTATTAAAAAATTATTTAATTTAAATAAGTAACTAATTTTTTTATACGTAAATCATAAGTAATAAATAGTTAAATAATTATATTTTAATTGATAAATAGTAACTATTTATAATTAATGTATAGTAATTAATTATTTTTATAAGTCGATATTAATAATTATGATATAAGCTGATTTTTTTATAATTAAGATATAATTATGATTTCATAAATAGTTAATATTTATTAGTATATATTTTCTTTCAAATAATACATCATTTACTAATGTTAAATTTACAAAAATATAAATTTCAAAATAAATAATCAATTAAATTAAAGTTATTGTTATTTGCACTCCAAACGTTATTACTCATGCTCCATTCAAAATTTTTGTATTAGGTTATTGTCCAAAATATCCACTTACTTTTCAAATCCATTTATATTAATTTACAAGACAAATATGTCTGATGGGGTTGAAAGCTGTTTTAGTGAATTGAGTTGCATTTGGGATAATTCAACTAGGGGGTTCGCATAATACAACAGTAATATTTTCTTTGGACTGAGATCTACAACCACTAACAAATGTCAGACTAGTCAAAGCGCCTTCGGCTAAAGCACTTTGACACTCAAATTAGTACTGGTCAAGTAAGATAGTCGAGCAATAGAGTAAGAGCATATAGTATAAATGGCATACCTGGAGGATAGCTGGCAATAGGATATTTATAGCCTTCTCTAGGTGGGTGATATGTTTAAAATGCTCCTATCAAGTTAGAGGGCTTTTATCCTTGTTTGGGAGTTATAGGTCATTTCTCAACACTGTATTATTCCAGATGACATTATCTCCTGCTTTCTTAAGGAATAGTAATTTGGAGGCGCACCTCTTGATAGAGTTGGTGGCAGAGGCAGTACTGGGGTAGCATGCCCCATTAATGCAAAGGCACGCTAACTATCAGAGCATTGGATACGGTAGAAATATGATTCAATGCCAGAGTAAGCACTCTGGACGATGGTGATCGACCAGATAAAGTGGTCAACCGAAAAGATAGCTGAACACATTAGGCGGCTTGAAGCCTCCCATCGAGTAAGGTCGAGAACTATCCGCTTGACCTAGTAGTTGTGGTTGAGTAACTCAACCCAACTGGGTCTGGAAGCATAGTTGGGCTTTAGATGCTAAGTGGGCCTAGAAGTATTCACTGGAGTCGATAACTTATTGGGCTAATTGAGTCCCCTCCACTTGCAGTCCTGATCAAGCTTGTTGACGAGAAAGTGTAGAGAGTAAACAGCTGATTGATGGTTATGCACCTTTGATCGTGGTTTTTGAACTGTTGACTAGGGTTTTTGAATTCATGATTAGAGTTTTTGAATTCTCGACCAGGGTTTTTGAATACTCAACTAAGGTTTGATGTATTTAGTATGTCTGTTATGTTGATGCGCCAAAAAATGGTTATGCAATTATTACTATCACTTAGGTTTTTACGTCCGAATGCCTATCAATAGGTATGGTAAAAATATTCATTTTATACTTTTACTCAATCTGGTCTAGTTAATTCTTGCATTCAGAGCCCTTAATTCCTTTCTACGTTTTAGAGCTTTCCAACAAAAACCTATAAGTTCTTCTACTAGTTTCTATTTTTCTTCATTTGTATTTTAAACACGTCGAGTTCATCAGATAGTGAGAACATTAGGTCCCATATTGCAACCTTTCATAGGGAGGTTGGGGATGAGAGCATGTCTGATATCTCATCGAGCAATAACTCGACCTTCAGTAGCTTGAGTGATGAAAGAGATGTCTTTGGGGACAAAGCTAGCCCGAGTGAAGTGCTAGCATCGCGTGGTCGATTGTTTACACCTGACCATTATAGCAAGATAATTTCCAAAATTACTCCTGTTGATTTAGCCCATATTAGAGAGCTTTACTATGTTCTTAAGGAGTATGAACTTCTGGGGCCTTAGCCACAAGGTAGGATGCATCAACCTCTAATGGGGTGTATTATGGTGTTCGATGAGGGATTTAGATGTGGACTTAGGTTTCTGCTAGCACCTACCATAGTCAACCTCCTTGGGGGCTTGGAAGTCTGCATGACGCAGTTCCTACCTAACTATTTTACCACTATTGATACTTTTTCCGTGTTGATGCACTTATTTGGCCAACTAACTTTCTTTGCAAATTTTTCAAACCTGTTCCACCTGCCCATATCTCGAAAGTTGGGTAGCACCAAAGAGTCTAGGTTTTACTACCTAACGGCGTGCCCGTGTCAAAAATACTTAGTCACCCCATCCTCATCATATAGCCAAGAGTGGAAAAAATATTATTTGTATGTTTGAGAGCCTGGTGAGTTTAATATTTTGAGGGGGTGTGGAGGGGGCACATAGAGATGCTGTGAAATAAAATCCCAAGCTGGCTCAACACTTTTATTTGGGACCAGGTCAAGTTTGGCTAGATTAAGGCTCAATTGTGACCAAAGAGAGATGTGTGGTGCTGGCCGGCTTGTCATCAGCCAAGCTAAACTTGCCCGCGAGTGATCAACTGGGTAGAAATCCTTATCGATTATGATAATTGTGTATTTTCAATCTTTCTACTTGATTTTAATTGCTTTTTGGATTGTCCTTTGTTAGCAGATCAAGAAGAGATCATGGCTTGCAATAGACAAGAAGTATTGGCCAGGGCCTAAAGGAACGATAAGCACCATCGAGTGGCCACTCAATAAGACAAAACTTCTATAGCAGAGGTAGCACCTTCAACCGCCACCCCAGCTGTTCCACAGATCAAACAAGCTCTATAGCCCACTTGACCAATGGAAGAGGTTCACGGCAACCACGTGAGTCAGGGCTAGAGGTAGATTTTTGATAGGGAGGCTTTGTGCCCAAGAGAATGACAGGCAACAAGGGCAAATAGAAGGCTACCACGAGCTATAACCTGTCCAGCAAGTGCAGTGATTAGGTCTTATTTCAGATACCCAGGCTGCCATCACCCTAATTTGGGATTGATTTGACTATGGAGATGATAAATTCAAGCTCGATCATATCATCGGGGATAATGAGCACTAAAGTACTTAAATGTATGGTAGCCGAGCTCCTTGCCTCTAACCAATGAAAGTTCATGGACCTAAGCTAGATTAGGGTGCTAAAGGCTCTAGCATGCCACTACAACATGGTAAGTGTGAGGTTAATTATTTTCTCATCAAATGCTGCCTTTAGCCAATTATACTGTTTAATGATAACCTTTGTTTTAGGTGAGTTAGCTCGGGTATTATTTTTACTAGAGGTTGGAGTTGGCTCTGGCTGATTGGAAAGAGTTGCAGTAAAAAGGGGACCTAGAGACTCTAAAATTTCAACTCGAATCTTCCCACGCTTAGGTCGACCAACTGACCAATGAGGTGGCCGACCTCCAAGAACAACTTGACATGAAAAACCAACAACTGGTTGAGGCCGTGGAAAAGAGGAGTCAAATGGAGTCAATATTGAAAAAGACTCAGCTGGGCATACAAGTGAGCTATAAATCTAGCCAATCAGTCAGTCGTACTACTACGGTCAAGGGGCCCCGAGTAGCATTCTCTCAGTAGCTCTCTTTGATGTGAAGGGAGGTAGTAGAGCAATTTATGCTCAACTCAGCTCTCTAAGATACGAGCGTTGTCTTCTCGATCAATGATGCTCGCACAGCATTCTAGAAGATGGTCAAGCAACTCAAACACTTTGGCTATGCCTTTCAAGCTAAGGACAAAGACAGAATAAGCCCAATTTTGGATGAGAAGCTGTAGCATTATCTTGAATTCGAAGAGACCACAGTTGAGGAAAGAGCGAAAAGGGACACTACGACAAATGCTTTGATCGAGCCCATGACGATCGCTCAGCAGAAGCAGGCCAAGGTTGAGAGTAGGCTTGCTGATCTAGCGAAAGAGCTACCTTTGCTGATGACTTTATCTTCCAAATCAGGGATGGATAGGTTGATGTAGCTCAGTACGTGTTGCGCTCAACTAACTTTATGGGTGATGTGGCATGGCCCTAGCAACCAGCACAAGCAAATCTTCCCTACACATTAGTGATGCCTAAGCCCAACCAGGACATTTAGGAGAGTGCCTAGGCAAGTTGAGTGAAAGAGGCTAGGTCAAGCTAAAATTGAAACTCCTATTGTTCAAGATTGTGGTCCCCTAATGTAGGAATGTTGCACCATTTGTAGTAGTCTTTTTTTTTTTTTTATAATGATTGACTTTCCACTATAATAAATATTTCATTTAATGAAATACCATTGTTACTTTGCTTAATATGTATCCAATCAATTTTACAGTTTTTTTGTTGAATGCAACTGTCTTGTCACAAATGTGTGGTTGATAATCGTATAAATTAACAAGAACACCCATAACAACTTTATCATCGATTGAGGTTACTATTGTAGAGATACGCATAATCTTGTCAAAATACATTCGATGTTCTATTTTAAAAAATTTTCAACTTTATAGTCGAGTTTCATTACTCTAATCGAGTTCGAGGTTTCTTAATTTTGCAATGGGAAGCTAATTTGCTGATCAAATGTAAGGTCGACTGCACGGTTGTAGCTGAGAAACCATAATTAGGCAGCATGAAGCCACTTTTAGGTCAATGTAAAACTAAAAGCCTTAGTTTGGTAGCTTGAAATTACTTTTGGTTCAACTACAGTATCAACTTGAAATTTTGGCTTAGAAGCCTAAATTTGGCAATGTGAAGCTGCTTCTAGTTAACTCTAGGGTCGACTTGCAACTTTGGCTTAGAATCTCTGGTTCTTCAAATTGAAACTAATTCTTGGGTTGACTATGGGGTCAACTTGAAACTTTCAGTTATATAGGATAGATAGGCGTGTTCACAGCCATAACAGTATAAGTAGATAATAATAGTGTTGCTAAACTTTATTTATATCACATAACATAAAGATGATTACAATGCGTTCTTATACATAGAATTTCTTCAAGTTGATGGCATTCTATGGGCGAGGAGGCTTGTCCTTATTGACATTGGCAAGTCGATAGGTGTTATGCTTTGTTACCTTCATGATAATATAGGTTCCCTCCCATTTTAGGTCAATTTTGCCAATATTTTTGGATGCTTTCACCTTCTTGAGTACAGATTTCCAACCGTAAAATGGCATAGCTAGACCACTTTATTGTAGTTTTCTACCATCTTTGATCTACAGATCTACATGGTGTTATAAGCGTTTTATCTCTGCTCGTCAATTATCTCCAGGTCAAGTTTCCTTTTTGAGGTGCTTCTAATTGAGTTGAAGTAGATCACTCGAACTGTGTGTTGTATGAGTTCAGATGGGATGACCACTTCAACACCGTATAAGGGTTGTGACCTGTGGCTGTACAAGAGGTGATCCTATACACCCATAATACCCCAGAGAGGTCGTCTACCCGGCTCAACCTTGTCCTTTGTATTCTGGCTTTCAAGTGGTCGATGATTGTTCTATTCATTACCTCCATCTAGTCGTTCAATTGAAGGTTACCCTCGAAGATAAAATATTAGGTGATTCCCAATGCCTCACACCAACTTTGGGTATTTTTGCTCTAGAATTGTATCCTATTATCCAAAATGAGGATCTTAGGTAGACCAAAATAGCAAATAATATTTTTCTAGATGAAACTTTTGATGGCTGCGTCAGTTATTTTTAGGACAGCTTCAACCTCAACCCACTGGGTAAAATACTCGACTGCCATAATTATGAACTTTTGCTGACCTATCTTTTTAGCAATAAACCCAAAATATCGATCCCCCACTAGTCGAATGGCCAAGAGATTTGAACATTAACCATAGGTGCAACAGGTTGATATGGGAAGCTCGAGTAGACTTGGCATGATGGACACTTTTAAGCAAAATCAATAGCATCTTTTAGTAGAGTAAGCCAAAAGTGTCAATAGCTGATAATTTTATGAGCAAGGGATCTTTCTCCTGAATAGTTCCCGCACATGCTTGTGTGGATATCCTGTAAGACCTCATGAGCCTAGTCGGGATCCAAGCATCTTATAGGAGATCCAAAAATTAACCTTTTATAAAGTTGGTCATGTTCATTGAGTGCAAACATAGTGGCTTGTCCTTGAAGGTGACATGCCTCATTTTTGTCTTCAGGGACTGCGTCATGACTCAAATAGAGCCTCATTGGATCTTTCCATGAGGGAACCATCTCCTCGATGCTTCCCACCAAATTCTCTTTAAGAGTGCTTATCGATGGTTTGCCGTCCACTAGAAAAGTTATTTTCCTATATCTTATACCTTTAGTCGAGCTAGCAAATTTAGATAGGACATTTGTGTGCTCATTCTTAGATTGAGGGACCTAGCCGAGAGTGAATGTTTTGAATGACTATTGTAATTTTCTGACCTCTGCCAGGTATTGGCTCATTGTTTAGTCCTTGGCTTCAAAATTTCCCTGAATCTATTCTACCACCAACTAAGTGTTCGTGATAGTAGCCAAATGCTCGATTTCTCCATCAAGTGCTATCCACATCTTAATAGGGAGGGCCTCGTACTCAGCCTCATTATTGGTAACTGCATAGTCTAATTTGATCGCAAAATCATATTCTTCCACTATAAAGGAACGGAGGGCCACTCCTACTCTTTCTTCTGATGTGGTCAATGATCTATCAACATGTAAGTCCAAACAAGTAGAGTTTTAACACTCTTTTCAAGGAGATCAACCCACTCACCGATGAAGTTAACCAAAACCTATGCTTTGATGGCTATTCTAGGTTGAAAAGTGATATCAAATTCTCCCAACTCAAAGGCCCATTTTGTTAACCTCTCTGATGTGTCTGGCTTCGAGAGTACTTACTTCAATAGCTGGTTTGTCAATACTATCTGGCATGGGACTGAAAGTATGGATGCAACTTTTGAGCTACAATGACTAATGCCAGGGCAAATTTCTCAATCTCCAAGTAGTTATGCTTTGATCCTTAGAGAGTTTTACTACAATGGTAAATTGGTCGATGACTTCTATCCTTGGTCGAGACCAAGACTGAGCTGATCGATGCTTCTGAGATAGCCAAGTAGATGTGTAGTACCTTTTTGAGCTCAAGCTTCACAAGAAAGAGGGGCAAGGATAAATATTTCTTTAATTTAACCAGAGCCCAATCATACTATTCGCTCCACTAAAAACCCAACTTCTTGGCATTTTTGAGAATCTAAAAGAAGGTAGGCTCTTGTTGGCCAGATGGACAATAAATCTCCTAAGGGAAATAATCCTCCCAGTCTATTGTTGCACATCTCTGACTATTTGAGATGGTGCAATGTCTAATACGGCCTAAATTTTTTGTGGATTGGCCTCAATGCCCCTTTGACTGACCATATAACCCAAGAATTTACCTCCTCAAACCCCGAGCGTACACTTGTTTAGATTTAACTTCATGCCAAATGCTTGCAATATGGTAAAAGTGTGGTTGAGGTCGAGCAGATGGTCCTTAGCCTTTTCTGTCTTAATAATTATGTCATCGACATAAACCACTATAGACTTGCCTATCTCGTTCTTGAACATAAAGTTTACCAGTCTCTGGCAAGTTGCTCCAGTATTTTTTAGTCCAAAAGGTATGACCAAAAAGTATTAAACTCTATTAGGGACTACAAAAAAGGTTTTGTCCCTCTCTTTGGGAATTATGAATATCTGGTGATACCCTTAAAATGCATCTATCGTACTCAACAATTCACAACCAACTGTGGAATCTGCTAGTAAATCTATTTGAGGTAGGGAGTAAGGATCCTTAGAGTAACTTTGTTCAAATCAGTGAAATCATTACACATGCGCCATTGTCCCTTATTCTTAGGGATGACTATAACATTTCAAAGTCAAGATGGATATTGAATTTCTATAATATAGCCTGCATCTAAGAGTATTCTGACTTCCTCCTTGATGATCTGGCTCCTCTCAGCATTGAAGGTTTTTGTCTTCTGCTTGATCGGTTTGTATAAGAAATTAACATTGAGATGGTAAACAATCACATTGGGATCAATTCCTTAGATGTTGGATGCCTTCCAGGAAAAGACATCAATATTTCTTCATAGGAAATTGACCATGAGGCATTCCAAGTGCGGGCCCATTTCCATTCCTATCCTAGTGGTCTTGCCAGGGTTCCTCGGCTCTAGCTCAATTATTTTGAACTCCTTGACGGGCTCCACTTGGGTTTCTTCTAACTTTCTCTTCTTATTGGCCTAACCCTCCTTGGGTTCCACTATAGGGGCTTCCCTTAAGATCTTCAATTACAATTGCTTCCTTTGCTCGCTCATCTCGATTAAAATAGTGTAACATCATCAAGCTTTATTGATGTTACACAGTAGCTTGCCCGTGCCTGTTGGAGTCAAGAATTTGATTTTTAGATGATAAGTTGATACAATAACACAAAAATCATTAAGATCTGGTCGACTAATTATAAAATTATAAATAAATGGGGTGTCAACAACCTGATAGTTTATCATCAGTGTCCTTCTTCAGGGCGCTTCCCCAAATGATGTAGAGAGGTTGATAGAACTTTCTGGAATGATTTTTGACCCCTACGAACCCAAATAGAGGGGTATGCATGGACTCAAATTTTAGTTAGCTTAGGTTTATCCTTTGCAACGTTGAGAGAAAGGTGATATTGGCAGAGCTGCCATTATTGACCAGAACCTCTCTTACTTCAAAGTTGGCAATCTTAATGGGGACCAGCATGGGACAATCAGTTTTATGGTTGATGTTTTTCCCATCGAGGTGGGCCAGGTCATTATCGATGAAAGAGATGGGCTCTACACTGGTGGATAAATAGAATGTTATCTCAATCGGGGAGGCTTTGATTGACTCTAGCCTCCTTTGTGTTTGTCTCCTCGCCGACTTTGAGTCCCTCTCAGTAAGACCCCATGCAATCATGTCAATTACTCCTCGAATAGGTGGGCAGTCATCTTAGGTGGATTTTTTTTCCTTTATTGTCCTTCCTTGAGCTAACTAATCTTTCTCTGCACAGAGTTTGATCAATTTTACCCCCTTCAGCCTATGCATTGCTAACCATGTATTTCTTAAGATGGCCCTGCCTAATGAGCCTCTCAACTTCATCCTGGAGATTGAAACAGTCATATATGTCATGGCTTCTTTGTTTGTGAAAGTGGTAATATTTTTTCTATTTTTTTATTACTTCAATCTCCATTAGCTTTATTAATTTCTTGAAGAGGTTATCATACTGGATTACAAATAAGAAATCTCTCCTCAAGATGTTAAGTGGAGTGTAATCATGGAAGCATTTTATTGGAGATGACGACCATCCCTCTGCTTCTGGTCATCTTTCTCCTTATTCTTCTTTTTCTCGACCTCAGGGTTTTTGAACTTCAGTCTATTAATCTCCTCTTAAGTCATGTACCTCTCTGCTAGGTTGAGTAGTTCTTCCATTGATTGTAAGCATTCCAGTACCAAAGCATTAGCACATTCATTGTGCCGAAACCCTAAGAACAACACGTTGATTAGGAGCTCGATCTTAGGGTTATCAATCTTTAGCATCTTCATGTTGAACCTGGTGAAACAGTCACAAAGAGACTCCCCTTCATTCTGCTTGATGCTGTGGAGGTGGGTGTGGGGGAGTTTCGCCTTTTGTTGATTGGTGAACTAGTGTAGGAACTTATCACAAAGCTAATCGTAAGAGTATATCGACGATAGTTCAAGCTTGACAGACTAATCAAGCGCTATATCCTAAAAGGTGGTCACTAGCATCTTCACGTGGATGTATTCATTATTTTCACACAGTTGTATCATAGGCTCGAACTACATCAGGTGCTCATTGGGATTAGTTGAGCCATCATACCATGAGAGTCCAGTTGAGACCTTAGCATCGATGGAAATGCGCTCATTAACTATCACCTGAATAAATGGTGACCCTCTCTCTTGACATAACCTCAATGAACCTTCTGGGTTGGGCACCCTTTCAATATTTCTCCTCGAGATCCCATCGAGGCACCTATTCAACTACGCACTTGGTGGAAAAATTTTTCCCACTCCTCATAATCCACCTAAGTCATGTTGCGATCAAGTTGAGGCCTCATGCATTCGATCCTATCACGTTATAGGACTCAAATGAGCCAAGCTACATGATCCGCTAATTTGCCTATTTTCTTATAATGGTCCAGCCTTGAATGTTTGACCCTATCATGCTGCAAAGCTCGATTAGGTCAAACCTAATAGTTTATAGAATCAAGAATCTCTTCCCTTAGCTCCAGTCGCCCCCTTTCTCCGTAGAGATACCTAGGCTTGCTTCTCTTCTAGTAAGTAGGTACCTAAACTCCAGGTAACTGCGACTATCCCAAGGGGACCTCTCTTCTAGGGATAGCTATTGCGAAGTTGCACTACCAATTGAGGCAAGCACAATTGTGTGCCTATTAAGTGCTTTAAAAAGTTGAGCAGAGATCTGGGCAGAAACTTGTTCACTTATCAATTGCATTAGTTGAGGCATAGTCAAGGTTACAACTTGCTCCTATGGGGCGCTAGGGCCTGGGGCATGTGATCTTTGTTGAGGTTGAGGGAGAGAAGGAGATGCTATCCTTCTATTTTTCTCCCTCTCAGATGTGGCTCTCCTAGTGTTTATCATTTTTTTAATTGCAATCTCAATTTCCCACAGACGATGCCAAAATAATGGTTGAAAGCTATTTTAGTGAATTAGGTTGTGTTTGGGCTAATTCGACCAGGGGATTCGAATGATCCAATAATAGTATCTTTTTTAGGCTGAGATCTGTAGCCACTAGCAAATGTCAGACTAGCCGAAGTGTCCTCAGCTAAAGCGCTTCAATGCTTAAGTTAGTACTAGTTGAGTAAGATAGTCGAGTAGCAGAGTAAGAGCATATAGTATAAATGGCATACTTGGAGAGTGGTTGGCAATAGGGTATTTATAGTCTTCTCTAGGTGAGTGATATGTTTAAGATTCCCTTATCAAGTGTAGAGAGCTTTTGTCCTTACCTAAGAGTTGTAAGTCATTTCTCAACCTTATACTATTCTAAATGGCATCATCTCCTGCTTTTCTATGTGAATAAAACTCTAGAGGCATGCCTCTTGACATAATTGGTGGCAGAGCCAATACTGGGGTGGCACGTGCCATTAATACGGAGGCACGCTGATTGTCAAAGTATTGAATACAATAGGGACATGATTCGGCACCGAAGTGAGCACTCTAGTCGATTGTGATCGACTAGACAAAGTGGTTGATCAGAGAAATAAATGAACGCACTAGGCAGCTTGAAGCCTCCCGTCGGGTAGAGTCAAGAATTATTCGCTCAACCTAGTAATTGTGGTTGAGTGACTCGGACTAATTAGGTCTACAAGCATAGTTGGACTTTAAATGTTAAATGAGCCTAGAAGTATTCTCTGGAGTTGATAACTTATTGGGCTAGACCTGTTGGGCTATCCCATATCAATGCCCTTTAATGTAATAATTATCACTTTCAACTTTATTACTTATATAAACATTCCACCTCAACTTGTCTAATTTAATATGAAATAATAATAGACTTAGTAGATGGATACCCGTGGGTAACCTAAGAATGGACAATGATAGGTTGAGTAAATTTGTCCATAGATAAAATTATCTATTTTTTATTGGATCAATATAGTTGACCCATTACACATGACTATAAGTAATGGGTAACCCACAAGTACCAATACTTTTATTTTTTTTATATTTGAAGGAAAATTAATAAGTGCTTTTTAATTTACATAATATTCACTACAATAAATAAACATATTTGTGGGGGTTATTTATTGGGGATTATTATGAACCCCCACCAATCATCTTATTGTGTGGGGGTTATTAACCCCCTCCCCCCCAACCTTGCCCCCGCCCCCGCCCCCGCCCCCCAATTAATGATAAAAATTAGAAATTTTTAGTACTTAGTGGGACTTTAACTATGGGGGTTTAACAACCCCAACTAATTAATAATAAATGATAAAGATTTTTAGTATTTAGATCAACAATCACTACTAAAAATCCATCCTTAATTATACCACTTAGATATGAATTAAACATCAATTTAATATTTTAATTTTCATCATCTTTAAAAGCTCAAAAATATTTCATAAAACTAACATCCCCAAATTTTACTGCTAAAATTATTAGTTAATATAGAATTAATTAATTAATTTTTTATTTTGATTTATAAATTATTTTAAAATGTCTTTTAATTTTGTATTAGATTTTTTAATGAAAATAGTAATATATTAATTTAATCAGATATAATTTGTAATATTACTTAATTGATTTTTTTTTTTCTATTTTAACCTTTTTCACATCATGGTTATAGCTTAAATATTGCTACTTTGGCCTTATTGCAGTAGAGAGTATAAGTATATATGCACCTATCTACTCTAACTTATATCAATTATAGCTAAGTTGGTTTGTGGCTCCTTGAAAATAGGAGGACGCTAGCGCGAGTTTGAATCCCACTCCAAACGCAATTACAGAATTATCTTCAACCATCAGCGATCCAGTGTGCTAAGGCCCAAGATGTTGTGGCCCATCCAGTCCATGCTCCTACAACCCAGCCTACCATAGTCTAATCTCTGGCACATCTTCTAGCCCACATGCAAGAACAACTTATGGATGAAATGTCCCAAATACGATTAGGCCTGCCAGCTAGTTGACCAACACGCTAGGGCCCGAGTACATCCTAAAGCCCAACTTGCATAGGCCCACAAGGCTCGCTAGGTGTCTCCAGTCCATGCCCCAAGTCTAACTATATGACCTGCTAAAATTATATGAAACAATACTTTTTAATATTTGCAAGGGTTTCTCAACCCTTGCTAAATAAAAATAAACCCCCACAAATTCACTTAATTATTAGCAAGGATTGTAATGGTGGTTGATCAAAAACCCCCATTAGGAATTAGCAGGATATATAATAGTGGAGGTTTGGGGAACTCCCACTAAAGGTATTAATGGGGGTTTAAAACCCCCATTAAATATAATTTTGACCTTTGCTCAATTTAATTTTTTTTGTAGTGATTATTCAAATATTACTTAAATAAAAATAATAAAAGAGGCTACAAATTTTAAATATTATATTGAACAGGTACTTAAAATATGTCAAGTATTTCAGTTTGAAAAACACAACTTAAATGTTTAAACATCTATTGATTTTAAATTATATTACATTTCAAAGTTCAAATTTAAATATGATTATGTGTTGAAAGATTTTTGAACTAAAATTTTAAATACTACTTAAACATTGTTGTTATTATAGAAAAATGTGTCATATCATCCAAATTATTTATCATAATTAGAGAATAATTTTATATAAATATATATATGGTGGTTCATGGTTACTCACGGGTACCTATGAGTTTGGTCAAAAAGTAACAAGTAATTAAGCAGTAGGTGGAATTACCTGTATTTTATTGGGTGAAGAAAACTAGGCCTATTATCCGCATTTTTGGATACCCACGACTTGAGTAATTTTTAGCTGAATAACAAGGTGTAGTAATCTATTCTTCCTTTATTTCATTTTTCTAACTGAAATAACTTTACACATCAGTTTTTACGAAGCAAAACAAGACCCACATTTAGGATGTAAAAATATACTATTTTGTAGTGATGTTATCATTTTCTTATTGAGGTTCATAGCCATGTCTTCAGTTGGATAATTGAATTTAGAGATGGGATAATCTATTAATTTTTATGTGCTTTATCAAATTTGATATAGAATGAATTAAGGCTAGAAATGAATTGAGGTTATATATAATAGAACAAAGAATAGTACAATAAGGGCATAATTGTCAAGCAATTTAAATTAAATGATATCTTGAAAATAAAGAAATATAATGGTCAATTTTTATAAGGGCGTCAATTCGTATGGGTTAGGTGGGTTTGGGTTGGGTTGAGATAAGGGTATAACATAAAAAATTCAAACCCAAACCTAACCCAACCCATCCCGATGTTAAATCCAAAAGGTTCAACCCTAACCTAACCCACAAAATTTCGTATCAAGTTTGGGTTGACCTAATTTTTAGTCAGGTCACCCAAAAACCTGATAAATCTGACCCAACCCAACCTAATCTAATTATTTTATTTTTCATATTTATAAATTCCAACATCATAATTGAGTAGAAAATTGATCTATAATAAAATTTAAAATTTGGCATAATAATTAAGGGGACACACAATAGACGGCAATAATGTGACAAGGGTGCATGGCGACAAAGGAGGTGAGCTAAGGTTTCTCTATTTTTTTGGAGTAAGAGAAGAGAACGGTTATATTTGGTTATTACTTGTCGCATGACGGCAAAGGAAGCTGAGGTTTCTCTATTTTTTTGGAGCAGGAGGTAAGAAGGGTTTTGTTTAGTGATTTGGTCAATCATCTTTGAATTGGAAGAATGAAAATGTTATTACTTATTTGTTAATAATGTTATTATAATTTGTAAATTTATAAATTGTAATTGAATTTTCAAAATTTAGATTTTTGGATACATATTATTTATATTTTATTGTAATTAGTTAAATTTTTTAGGTGGGTCGAGTTGGTTTAGGTTAGGTCAAGTTTATTGGATTATTAAGTCACCCACTTTTTTTTTTTTTTTGGATTACGTAGGTTGACCCAAAAATAACCCAACCTTATTTTTTTTCTTCGAGTCATGTTGGGTTTGACCCAATTTGACCTGAACCGAAAAATCCCAAACCCAAACCTTATTTTTTTTAGGTGGGCTATTATCAAGTCATTGGGTTGGATTTGATTTTTACACCTTTAAATTTTTATAGACTAAAAATCAATTTGAGTGCCAATCACAAACTTTGGAGTGCAAAATTGCAAACAACAATACCCTTAAATTAATTACACATCATTTCATTACACTCATATTTCAATTATTACAAATATATATACACACAGATACACATATCATCCAACTATAAATATACATACATATAATACATAAAAAAAATCACTTTTACCCTATAAACCTAATGAAAAAACAACTGATTTAATATGTATAATAAAGTTTGTCTTCCCCCCTCCCAAACATAAAGAAACAAACAACTCATTCTCAAATTATTTTCCATATTTTCCAAAATAAAAAGAAACACTTGACACATTTTTTAAATTTCCTCCCAAATACCCATTCCCCCAGAAAAGTTTTCTAGAAAATGGCCAAAACATAGGAAAACAAGGCCTCTGATATGAAATGGCCCAGTAGGTCTAACCCAACAACTGTTGACCCAATGACACATTTTTAGGCCCATCTAGCCTCAAAGGCCCAATTGGGCCGTCGACCATGATCGACCATTCACTCGCCTTATCACCTATGCAACTTGACTAGATAGCAGGTCAAACACGGGAGCTTGATCCTCTTTAACTAAAGGGCTCAAGCACCGCACCCCGGGAGGCCGCCTACTCCCAAAAACCAATTCTATGGTTGATCCCATTATCAACCAGCGAGGTCGTTCTGGCATCAAATCATATCTCCACTGCATTAAATGCCCAAATAGGTAGCATGCCTCTGCATTGGTGGCGCATGACGCCCCAATACCACCTCTTTCGCCACTCCTGTCAAAAGGCACACCACCAGTGTACTATCTATCCCTAAAAGCTAGAGGTGATGCCATTTAAAATAGTATAAAGATGGAAGATGACCTATAGCTCCCCATACACGGACAAGAACCCTCTACACATGATAAGGGCATTTTGGACATATCATCTACCAAGAGAAGGCTATAAATACCCCATTGCCAACCACTCTTAAGCTATGCCATTCTTCACTATAAGCCCTCACTCTACTGCTCAATTTAGCTAGTCAACTAGTACTAATTTGAGCGTCGGAGTGCCTTAACTAGTCTGATGTTTGCTTGTGATTGTAGATGTCAACTCAAGCTATTTCTAAGTTGGACCACTCGACTAGCTTGGTCAAACTTGCCTAAACACTAACCCAATCTAATAAAATACAACTTTCATCCTCATCAACCTCAAATTTTCAATGGAATTTCGAGGAATTTTTGTTAGAAATTAAAAATAATCAATATATTTTAAATTTAATTTTTTGACAAAAATTCGAGGATCTTTCAAAGAAAAATGTTAAAATTAAATATTAATATTGACTAACCATCGGAAATTTAATACAATTCCATAGGAAAAGAATAAAAAATTAACTAAAAAAATTAAAATGTCTGTCGAAAATTTGATAGAATTCTGTCAGAAAAATCTTCGATGGATTTTTCAGTAGAAAGTCGATGAAAATGTAATTGGTTCAAACAATCTAGTTTCCATCTAAAACTCATCAAAATTCCATCAAAAATATTTCTGACGGATTTTTTTTAAAGAAGCAACGGAAGTTGATTTGCGAAAAGTGTTTTTCCAATATGAAAAATTTCGTCAAAATCCATTGAAAATTGGACAACCTGTCTGAAATCCGTTGAAATTCATCAAAAATTTCCATTAAAAAAAATGAGTTTTTTATAGTGTTGCATTAGAAGAGAGTTTCCCACGGACAACACCAAGATGGTGTTGTATGAAAATGAAATTGGGTTGGGTTCTTTTCGAAAATTAGTGAGATGTTGGGCCTCTATTCTTGGAATCCACTTGCACTGAGTCAAGCTCCAATTTGCAAAGTATTGTTTTTGATGTTTTGTTAGTGTTGGGAATTAGTATTCATATTAATTATGCCCTTAATGGACTTCGCCCCATTTGAGTTAGGGAACCCATCATGGTCCGCTTAAATTAATGGACTCTTTGGCCCTTTATTTATTTATTTAATTTAACATCTTATTTACTTTTTATTTTTTACAACTTGAGTAATTAGAGCTCGTCAGACCTTTTATTTTTTTAAAGAATTAATTTTTTATTAACAATTAAAAGAATTAATCTCCACAATTTTTATTGTTGTGAGAATCTAGTGCTTGTCTTGTTGAATTTTGCTTGTTTATCTCTGACTCATTCCGCCCATTCATTCTCATTTCTCAATAGTACTGGCATAATAAAAGTCGCGTGTTTGATTATTTCCGTTGATGGGAGAATTCTATTGGTAGCAGATTTGTAAATGCCCCTGTAAATGTAGGGCGGATGCATGGCGTGTTCTGGTTTTGATAGTAATCGACACTAAACCTGTCCAAATTTTTTATAAAGGAAAAAGAAAAAGAAAAAGATTCTCAATAGTACTATTTATTGGGATTATAGTTATAAAATAAATTTTTTTATTTGTTAAATACATGAAGATTTTTGTATATAGCGCGTTCAAATCCTATATAGCAGTTCATAATGGGTCCACATTAAAACAATGCAATCTCCAATTCCCGATTCCCTGGGAACAAGCAACAGTCTCCTCCACTTTTGAGACTCTGCCTTCTCTTTTGGTCATCTCATTTATTTACGCCTTGGTTATTATTAGAGGGAATAAAGGAGAGAAACAGAGATGAGTAAGAAATTGTAGTGTACATGAAGGCCGTATTAACCATACGCAAGTGGGGGATGCCAACAAATTCTTTCAACCACAAGTTTTCAGGCTCTTAACCACTCCATCCGTACAATTCAATTTTTAATTTTAAAGTCGTGAGATAAGATTTATTTTATTTTTGGGAAAGATCAATTGTATATTCTCTGTTACAATAATACTTTTATTAATTATATAACTCAACATATATCGATTAGTATATTTAAATATTAAATTCATTAGCTATAAATAATACTAACTACAATCAGTTATACCACTCATTACATTACGATATAAAAAATCAGCAAAAGAATAATTATAAAGCAAAAATGATCCTCAATTTTGACCCAAGATCTCTTCCTTAGTTTTGGGAGCTCAATTTTACTGCCAAACAAACACTACAATAATAATAATAATATAAAAATTGTTATTAATGGAGTGACAATAACTTTTATTTTATTACTAGTGCTATTTTTAAATGACAATAATATTTATTTAGTCATAATCTTACTCAATAATAACAAAAATTAATACTTTAAATTATCACCATTAATAATCAATGACACCCTTATAACAATAATTTAGTGAGAATAATTAGTGACAGTTTTTGGAACAACTGCAACACTATTACTATCACTATTTAATGTGTAGAAATTATTGAGGTGATTCAATAAAATTTTATTGTCACTTAATATATATATATATATATAATGATAATTTGAGTGTCGTCACTTACTATTTTATTATTAATTTATCTTTTTTTTAATAATGACCTCATTAATGCTTTAAAAAAATTTAAAATAAAAAAATAAAATTTTGAATATTGTTATATTTTTAACTTTAAAAGTGAGCTGTGGAGAATTAATAGTGTCTCGTTTTGATTTTAAATGAAAGAATAATTCTGTAAAAAAAATTATGAATTTAGCAAATAAATTTTATTTGTTGAAGCCATAATATATATATATATATATATATATATATATATGGAAGCACTCGATTATGGACACAAGAGTAAAATTGCAAATTGAATAATAATATTATATTTTATTTCTCAGTTCCAATCCATAAAAATTTTACTTCAAACTCGAATAGCTGGGTTTTCAGAAAAGAGTTTACAAACATGGAAAGTGTCAAATATTTTTACACTTTTTGTCTTAACAATAATCTTCCTTACTTTCAAAATAAAACTTTATCATATTACGAAATGCAAGAATAACATGATATGAATCAGTTTGAAATCACACACTGACTCCTTTATTTTTCATTTCATACGTCGTTTTTCATTCCAACTTCAAAAATATATGTTAAATATATTTAATTTTTAATTAATTATTTATATAAAAAATATTTAATATACTTAATATGTGTTTATAAACTGAAATAAAAGACTGAAATATAAAATAAATATAGAGGATCCAACCAAACATGAAATTCAAATTAACAGAGATATAAATATGTGCTGGTCTGTTTGTGTCGGGAGCGATTAATGGTTGTGGTTAAGTCGTAAAACACACGCACAAACTTTTCCTTTACAATTAGGAAAAAAAGTGGAATCTTTAGCAAAAGTTTGGAGTCATTAAATGCAATGGGCGGCCATAAGTAATTTGTGATTAAATTATTATATAGATGAGATAAAGCTTATTATTATTATTATTATTATTATTATTATTATTATTATTAGGATGGTCCATTAGTCAAGTGATCAACTCCAGCTACTCTATTTAGTATTTAGTATTTAAAAGCAAAATATATTTTTAAAAAGTAGAAATATTCCTCCATCTACCTTAGCCAGCTTCAAAATTATTATTATTATTATTATTATTATTATTATTATTATTATTATTATTATTATTATTATTATCAATAAAATAAAAGACCCATTCAGATTGGTTTTGGACCGCAAGAAATAAGGTTCGCTAATTTAGGGAACCAATTCATCACAACGGGCGTGTGATGTCCATTTAAAGAGAAGATGACAAATTGGTGATTGGTGGTCACAGGTCACTCTCTGCCAATTCATAATTCACTGCAGCTTTGTTGAACAAGTATTTGTTAAAAGTTTGACATTAAGTAAAGCTATAATCTAGACCACAAATTATTCTACTCCAACACTTCATGACTTATGATCCCATTCAAACTTTTAGATTAAACTAAAATCGTATAAATTCTGCGTGCTTTTATATAGCTGCCCTAGTAATTTTATACATTTTCTTTTTTCTTTTTTTTATTTATACACACGCACGAAAATATTTGCTAGGTTCGAATATTCAACCTCACACTTAATGTGTGAAACTTATACTGTTAGACCAAAAGCCACTCAATGTATAATTACTTCAACTGAAATCCTAGTTTAGGGGGAAAAATAATAATAATAATTTAGAAAATGGGCCTATTTGAAACCTTACAAGAATTATAAAATAAATAAATTTGGGACAAAAGGAATATTTAATTACTTAGGCGTTGTTTGATACAGAAAATTATAGCGATTAGCTCCTTTAATTTTTATTAATATCTTGTTTGATACATGATATTACAATGACAGCTGATAGGCTGAAATGCAAAAGTATGCCTCTTACAATTTGAACCACAATTTTTTATATCAAATAAATTCATTAATCAATTCAAATAACCCTTAATTAAATGCGATTATTTATCTCTGGGATCAAATGCAGATCTAGAAAAATGAGAAGTTAACCGCCACATCACCCATGAAGTGTTTCCCTACAGCAACTGAAGACTTCATTTGGCTTCAGGTGCAACGAGTGCATCCATGATGATAAGACAAACTTTTGTAATATAGGCATTTTCAGAAAGTGTGTTGTATGAAATTGCAAATATTACGTTGAAACTAATGCAGCTAAATAAGAATCTAACAAACAGATGGGTTTCCAAATACCCAGTATTCCATTCCATGGTAGAGAAATCTTGCTAGCTGGTTTATCGCATGACTTTAAAGCAAACATGTGATGACAATTATACGCAATGTGGGAATGAATTATGAATAGATTTGGACTTAATATATCATCATTATATCTTCACCAACATTTAATATGATATGACATACTCTAAATGGTTAAACCAAATCTCAAGTAAATAATTGGCCCAGAACTAATGTAAAACAAATATATATATATATCAATGTATCAATTTATAATTAATATTATTGTATTTATCCTTTCCTACCTCACGAAAACTAATTAAATATCCTTTGCGCTAACTAAAACAAGCCTCAATTTTATCCATATCCATTTAGTTGTTAACGTTTTCGAAGAATAGGGCATTGATTGATTCTTTCAACCCATCATTTAGTCATGTTTCTGGATAAGTGAAGAGCTCCTTAAAAATAGTGGTCTTCCCCTTAAATCTTTCAACCGTCTAGAGTTTATGCATCCTTTGGTGCGGGAAGGTATAGAAAATTTTATATCTGATTGTAATCATTTTAATTTTGACAAGACTTCTTAATAATCGATTTTATTTTTTAACTTTCAAAAATTTTCTTCCTTTTATTTTTCAATTAATATTATTATATTTTTCCTACAAAATAATACACATTTGAAGTTATATATATATATATATATATATATGTAAGAACAATGCCAATTGATTAATAATTTCAAAAAAATTGACTTTACAAATTTATGATTAATTGATGGTTATGATATCATAGCTCGTTCAACATGTTAATTATAGCATTTACATAATTGTAGAATATATATATATATATATATATATATGTGTGTGTGTGTGTGTGTTTTACTGACTAAATTTGATTTTCATTTGTGAAACATTTCCCAAATCATGGTGAAAGTCCAAAGGGATGTTTAAAATATTGCACCATTCAACCAATGGATATTTATAGGACATCCTGGCCTCAAATTTTTGGTAGGGCAGAAAATGGTTTTGCATTAATTAGGAAAAAGATCAGTTCTCCAAATTTATAAATTGTTGACCAATTCATTTTGATTATGTTATATGTACAATGTTAAATAATCTAATACTTTTGCTAATCAAATGAAACAATATTAAGATTTAAAAACTTCTATAAAATTAAAGCGATAATTTAAAAATAGAAGCAGCCAAATTCACTATGCATTGCAGACAAATTGAACATGCCTATCCTTCAAAACAAAAATAAATTATTTAATAAATTTATTAATAATTTAAATAATAACAATAAACAATTTGATAATTTTATCAAATAAATAGATAAACAATTCGATAGGTGTTCGTTCAATTGTAAGTCATGAGTACCGCGAGGCGAATGAAAATTAGGGGCGTAGTCTGGATACTCATTCTGCCAACAAACAAATTAGAGCGTAACACAAGATTCTTGTGCCCTATCAAACCAAAGCGCAGAATCCCTATATGTAAGATAATTATCTAATACTACAATTTATATCCAACTAACCCTAATCCTAATTCTAATTCTAATCCTAATCTTAATCCAAATAGTGGTAACTCAAACCTTATCATAAAGATAAGGAGGAAAAAAAAGAAATTCAACTAATTTGTTAGTGAAGAGCAGTCCCTAACATCAACGACTAAGAGAGATAGACGAGTTGGGATCGACGGCTCTAGGTTCGTGGCTCAATGTGTGTAATTACGGCATTTCCACATCCGAGCCCCTGTCTCCCTTGTGGAGTCTTCTCAGCGACTCCAAACTCCCCAATTCAGATGCGCCAACCTGACCAGGATTCGCTCTTGGAATCTTTAGCTCCGGAGTTGGTTTTCTTCTGGATAACGTGTCCGTCATACTCGCCACCTCCGCAGGCAAGTACGATGGCGGTGTGCGGATATTGACATGGGATGATGAACAATCTTGATCATCCTGCCATTGCAACACCAAATCCCCACATTTCAGTACTTCAAACTGAAAATCTTCATATGTATTACGTTTTCGAGAAATACAGTGAAAATAAACCAATAGAAACTAGTTCAATAAAGAAAATATATTAGGATTTTTGCACTCTTTTGAGGTTAAGTTAAACAAATATATACATCCGACAAATTTAAACCAAAAAAGTGAAAAAAAATAAAATAAAATAAAATTCATACATCGGAATAATGATCTGAACAAGCATTCTCATGCCTGCAGCGCTTCCTTGAAACCACCACTTCGCTGCCGCTCACGGCCTCTTCGCTACTTGAAGAACTTTCCGCCGGCGGGGGTGGCGGTGGCGGCGACCACGGAACTACCTGATTCTCCATTTCCTCCTCGACCTCTTCATCTTCCTCTTCTTCCACCTCATCTTCTTCATCAGTTTCATCAAAAATCCTTCCACCAACGCATTGCTCGCAGACGGAGACGGTGGGTGCCAGTTTAGCGCCAGAAGCGGACCACGGAGTCAGCGATTGGCAGACGCGGCAGAGCAAATTCCTGGAATGCCGCGCCACCAAGAAGTTGGCCGAGTGCACCTTAGCGTCGCAGTCCCAGCACAAGCTCGCCTGGTCTGACTCGCAGTGCATCCGCGCCATTCCGTTACACAATTCACATATCCTCTTCATCTTTCCAACAAGAAAAGAAAAAAAAAAGCCTTCGACACAGAAAAGAAATGGAAACAGAGAATTACAAACAAAGATAGGAGAAAAGAGAATTCCTGTTAAAAATGAGAGATGAATATAAGATAGGAAGGGGATACCAAAAGAAGAGGAAACTGATAAGAGAGAAGGAAGAGAAAAGCGGAGGAAGAAGAGAGTTGAGGAGAGAAGAAGCAACATTCTTTAACTCAACTTGCAGTCAAACATATCCAAAACCACCTGATTTTCTTGCTTAATTACGGGCTTGTCACCACCCATATTAAACTGGCTGTGAAAATCAAGCCCAATACAAAATATATAATGAGCTTGATATTTTTTAAAATAAATTTTGAAATTATTCATGGTTTATTGTTAAATGAATTCCATTTAAACAAACTTATTAATTATAATAAAAAATTATTTAGAGTCTTTAAATTTAAATTTTAAATTTTATTGAACAAAAATAAGCACTTATATTTTGCTTAAAAATTATATTTAATTAATCTTTTGACAAACTAATCCCAATAATTTAATTTAGTTTTTAGCTTCTAAAAGAAGAAAAATGCTTTTTTTTTCCCTACATGGTTTGATTAGATCCAATTACTGTGTGGTGAATATTATAATATGCACCTCACTAATCCTTTCTTTTTTGAATTACTTATTTAATTATGAAATAAGCATGCTGTAGTTATTACGTGGGGTTGGGTTAGACTGGATAAATGAAAAGAATCCCAAGGGCAAAGTTGGGAATTCAAGAAAAGGCCGGGAGATATTTTGGGACATGAGATGTGCGTGAATGGTTCATGGTGAAACGACAGCATACAATGGGGAGGGACTGAATGGTGGGGAGGGCGCCAGGTGTCAGAAACCTAGGGAGCAACAGATGACTTTTCCTTGTGTGTGTGTGTGTGTTTTATGTGCCTCCTCAAGTTGGTGCAAAGGATATTTTGATTGGTTGGTGGTGACGTGGCATAGATGGGGATGGTGGCGGATTCTAATTTGCTTACGTGGCTAATTTGGGTCCAACCAGGGGCATGAGGCCACGTGAGGTGCACCTGCCTCATGATATTGTTGACGTTTCAGGTTTCAACTTTCAAATTCAACTTCCTTTGCCAGACTTATCAGAAAAGAAAAAGCTTCTTTTGCCCTATAGTTTGCTTGCACTTTCCATTGAATTATTTTGCGGTGCTTTGGCATAGGAAAGTGGCGTCTTAGAGTTGAAATTTATAAAACATTCCCATTCAGATCTATTTCCGATGTACGATTGTATATATTCTACACCACATTTATCACATGTTTAATGTGATTATTTCAACATACCTAGAAAAAGGGCACCTTCCGAATCGGATGCTAAGCTTCTTTCGATTGGGTGATACCCTACCATGAGTTGTAGGGCTAGATTCAGAATGTGCTTACTTCAAATCTACTAAGATTATCACATTAAATATGTGATAAATGTGATATATAGTACGTGGTGTAAGTTTTGATTTATAAGATCAGTTGATATTGCCCTATTAAATACGTGATAAATGTTATATACAACATATGGTGTAAATTTCGTTTTATAATTTATATAAATCTATTGAGATTACTATATTAAGAATGTGATAAACATAATAAATGGTATGAGGTATAAATTTTCATTTTATATAAAATAGGTATATCTTTCTTGATATATTCATCATCAAACTACTCCAAAGTATAAAAGAGTATTGATTCTTGGATTGTCCGATTAAGTCTCATAAACCATATATGTTCATCTTTATAGCGGAATTTGTTATTACTAAAATATGAAGTAGCTGGTTCGACAATTGGATAAGGTCAAATTTTCCATTAGAAAAGCGGTGAAGTAATCGTGTGCCTTATCCAAATAAGTTGTTGTTTTGCCAATTGGGCTTGCAATAGCCCAAAGGCTCTCAAAACTAGTTTTATTTCTGAAACATGCATTACAAGTCTAGACTTAATAGACAGGCCCAATCCATTTTTGACAATTCCCTTTGCTAGTAGTTTTCTAAAACTTGCCTGCTCTTTTGTTTATCTTCTTTTAGTGGGAACACTTCCAATCTTCAATAAATCCATCCTAATATAAAGTCAATTAATTTGTCCAAAATTATAGTACTCCCTCTATAAAAAAAACTTATATTTATATATATCTCTGTATGTGTGTATCTCATTCTGCTGGACAGAAAGTTTTCTTTTACATGACATTACATTGTTAAAATATCACTCTCATAAATAGTGGATTATAGTTCTAATAAAATGTATTTTAGTAAAACTTATTTAAGGATATTACAAAAAAATACGAATAATATATTTGTGAGAATAGTATTCATTATGGTGGTTACTATTGGTCACCATAACCAAAGTTGGAGTGATTATTTTATAGTTGAGGCAAGAGTTAGACTCTATCTCTTTAAAACAATTTTGCTCTGTACTAGTGCTTACAATTTTTAGGCAATTATTTCCAACATACAATATCCCTCTTTAGATAGCAACACTACACATCTCAAGATCAATGAACTAAAAATATTTAGAACAATAGAACATAAAATATATGAGAGAGAGAGAGAGAGAGAGAGAGAGAGAGAGAGAGAGAGAGAAGATTATTGAATGTTTTCTTGATGATTATAAATGTTGAATAGAGGGTCTATTTATAGAAGTCCAAGAGGTGCAATTGAGTGGACGCATCTACTAAATGCACCCCTTGAAACTCCACAAGTAGCTTTTCAAGATGACTAAACACAACATTTATGCCCCATAGAGAGTTTAGTTAATTAAATTAATAATTTAATTAATTAAATACAGCCATTACCCAAGCCTATATGGATAGAATTTTGATGTCATTTAATTGGCCAAACAAAAAATTCAAATAAATTTTGTCCAAAAAATTAATTATGGACCCAAGGCCTAGATCGAATCCAAGCCCATGCCCAACCCAACCCAATTGAGTTGATTGTCCAAACGGGTGGGAGACGGCCATGCACGCTTGCACGTTTGGGCTTGGATTGAACCTACTAGTATGTATGTCCTCTCCCCTCCAAAGACTTGTGATACCCTTAAAGAGATCCACCCATTTAAGTCATACTTGAGATCTATGAGCTGTGTAATATTGAACTCAAGTACCAATGTGGAATAGATGCTTTTCATCTTCCAACCATTCATCTTTTCTTCCTAAAGCCAAATTTGAGTAACTCACTTTGCCATTATACTCATTCACCTATAGTTAGGCATGATTTTGAGCAATTATTCGCATTATCAACATCTACCGTGACTTAGGTTTCAATAATCATAAATTTCAATATATATTTATGTTAGAGCTCTCTTAATTAATTGATCAAACTGAACTAATTCCAGCAATCCCCTAAATGAATGCAGTTAATGCAAATGTACATGCAAACGCTTTCTAGAGTTCCAGTGGAAACATACTGCATCAAGATAGATAACTTTTGGTATTGAACCTTTCCTGGTGGAATATTATTGGACTTCCTCAATTGTGCAGTGAAGACAATGTCCTAAATTGCTCAGCCTTTAATGTAGATCAAGATAATAATACTCACACTATATTTTTCCTAATACTTTCAAGTTCTATATTTGTGTTTGTTTTGGCTTAGACACCACCTTGGATTCTTAACTGTTCACGTTTGAGATGGCATGTCTTCATGCATAAATGGTTGACTTCCCATCAAGAGTAACATGTACTCCACTATTAGCATTATGGGAATCATGAAAAGTAGAAACTTAACCTTTACGCTTTTAGCAAGTAACACCTTTCCTAACTTGGAAATGAATAGGAGTATAGCTCCAAGATGTTTCTTTGAGTAGTTCATAACTTAGTTGTCTTTTCTAAACCAAGTTATAGGAATGTCCAATCATCAAGGTTGGGTCACTACTACGATAAATCTTGATTAGCGAGTTTTAAGCTTATTCACCATATTAAATAGTATACAGGATCTTCTTGTTGGCCTTTCGTCAATGAATCTACCAAATTCTCATTTGGTTTTACATAATTAATTGACATGACACCATTCAAGATTAAATAAATAATGGTATTATATCTCTAGAGTACGTGTTGAGACTTATTATTATACATTTTTCCTTTTGCCCTATTGATTGTCAATTGTCTATCACAATAAATCATAGTAGCAGCCACCAGCTTAGGCCAGGAAGGAATGTCTTCTAAAAAGTTTTGAAGTCATTTTGCTTCTTCTCTAACTGTATCCAAAGCAATAAACTCTAGTTCCATCATGGAACAAGCCATATAGGTTTGTTTAGAGGACTTCCCAAGATACTTTAGCTCCAGGTAAGGTAAATATATAACTACTTGTAGATTAAGTATCTTTTATATTTGATATCCAAGTGATATCATTGTATCTTTCTAATATGGTTGTATATCTCATGTAGCATACTCTATACTTTGCAGTGAACTTTAGATATCTAAGAACCCTCACCAATACCTTCAAATGATCTTTACTAGGATTACTAGTCAACCTACTAAGTTTATTAATTCCATAGGAAATATTCGGACATGTGCAGTTCATGATATACATCAAACTATCACTTATTGAAGCATATTCAAGTTCAGGTATAGTCACCATGGTTCTTTCTAAGATGCAAACTTAAGTATATTGGTATCTTAGTTGAAGGACTATTGATTACTTCAAAACTTTCAAGTACTTTCTCAACGTAATGAGAATGTGTTAGCACTCATCCTTCTAATGGCTTAATGATTTTAATTCCTAATGACATCAGCAAGTCCTATATCATTGTTGTCAAAATGTTTCTTTAACATTATCTTGGTTTTCATACTAAAATCATGATTACTTCCTATAATAAGCATGATATCAACTTATAGACATGCTATTACATAAACATTAGGTGTGCTTTCTATGGAAACACATTTATTACACTCATTAATTTAAACCCATTCATGGTGTCAAATTTCTCGTGTCATTATTTTTGGAGCTTGTTAATGAGTTTGCACATCTTTTTCTCTTGTCGAAGAGCAATGAAGCCTTTTGGTTGTTCATACATATTTCTTCTTATAGTTCATAATTTAAGAGGGCAGAATGCATTTTACTCCCATGTAAAGAGCCTAATGTGTTGAAAACCCCTTGCATTTTTCTAATTGGCATATAACCCTTTGTACTTTTGAAAAAGTTGCACACTCTCCCCGATTCATTTAGACATTTTTCAAATTTATCAAACGACTAAATTGTACTAAATTGTCCTCCTTTATATATGAAAGATAAGGCTTTCATTTTTTTGCAATTGACTGTTCTAAAGTGGTTCTCTCAACAAGATGAAAAATCTTAACCTTCTATCTTCCTCAAATCTGAGCCCTAATCCTCCTTTACTTCTGCATATTTTATGATTTTAGGATATTCCATTTATAAGCAAAGCGTTTGTCTGATTATTTTTGCATATTAAAATAAATAGATGCTAAACCCAACTTGATCGCCAAGGTAATATTGTTCATCCCATTTTAAATAATTGCTGTGTTATTTTAAAAATGGCTTTTTCATTCTAATTGAATTTTTAGGTTTGTTCACCTTAGATATCTGCACTTCTGATTTCTCATTTGACAAACTAAAAAGGCAAAATAAAGTTTTAATTCCTTGTTCAATTTTCGTTGAGCCACAACTTCTAATCATCTTAATGCATTCTTACTAGGCCTAAAAACAAAATTCAAGAATTTACCATCAGTCCCAAAAGTTAAAGCCAAAAATAAAATTCAATACCTTTTACCAATAACCATTCCTTGAGAAAAAGTGGGAATGTTGCAAACTAATCTATGTTTTTTATTTTAGTTTTTCTTTGTTTTGAAATTCGATGTGCAAATTATCAAACCTGTTCTATTTTTTTTGTAGATTAATGGAGGACTCAAATTTCTTTGAAATATGGCTTGATGGGAGGTTCATAAGAACAAGACATGATGTCCAATATAGTGGGGGACAGAAACATGAAATTTAGTTAGCAAACCAGAGAATAGAAGACATGACAAGCAATCTATCTCAAACAGTAATTAATGCTGCTATATCTACTAATAGTGGGGTAAGCTCTCAAATTTATTTACATATGATACTAAATCTAAGTGTACAAATGTAGTAAAGTGATTTTATTGTCTAATTTACAAATAGGAAACTGGAGTTGTATAAAGAAACAAGGGGAGAATATACATTGGGGAGGAAGAATGCTAGAACTTCAACAACTGGAAGAGCACATGTACAAATAATAGAGAAAGGGAAAGAGAAAGCCATAAAAGTCCCCGAAGGAAAAAAGCCTCAGATTTCAGAGGTGCATCAAAATTTAAGAGAAAGGTCCAAGAGAAGAGCTAGGGTTGGGGTGTAGTGAATTATTATTTCCTTGTGCAAGTTGGTGGTGCTTTTTAATACTTTGTTGGTACTTGAATGTGTCTACTAGCTAGCTGGTGATGTCTCTTGTGAATATACAAGTATTGGTTTTAAGTAGTGTTTCTTTTGAATATACAAGTAGTTGGTTTAGATAATAGTTTTCTAGGTTTGGTGCCTTTAAACATTAAAGTCGTTGTCTATTGTGGCACAAATTGCAGGGCTACTTTGTTAACATATATTAATTTATCACTTTACTATATTATTGTTCATTGTCTAGTTATGCTATGATATTCTCTCAATACTACTTTTGTTTGTTTAGCATTGTGTGAAGCATTTTATCTACTATATTCCAATCACTCTCATTTTATGGTCAAATTTCTAATTAAGAATTGATGAAAAGAACAGCTTTCATCAACCCCTAAACAATGTCACTTTAGTTTTTCATGAATAAAATAATTAGAACTAATGCTGGTTGCATCTTTGTTTTTGTCAATAACCTGAGCTGTAGTAATACCTCCACAAAATACAAAGGGTTTTCAACCTATTAGGCTCTTTAAAAAGGGATAAAATGCATTCAAAATAGGTCAAATGGATGACATTTCTCTTTATTGTAATAGGAGGGTAAATTTGTCATTTTATGACATCAAACAACTTCGAAAGGCAAAAAAAAATCACACATTCAGTGCGTGAATCACTAACATGATAAGCGCCTTTTTTGCAACTTTTTTATAAGTACAATGGGATATATGCCAATTCAAAAAATATAAGGGATTTTCAACCCATTAGGCTCTTTACCAGGGGGAAACATGCATTTTGCCTAATTTAAAAATATAATTTTTACATCCATTTGATCTATCTTAAAGTTGTTCAAAGCAGCGATTGCTATGAGAACTCTGATGAAAGTGATCCTTACCATAGGTGAATATGTGTTGAAAAAGTGAACACCTTCCTTTTGTTTAAACTCTTTAGCTACCAACTTGCCTTATATTTATCGATAGACACATCAGCCTTATATTTTCTTTTAAAAATCCATTGTAACCCAATGGCTTACTACTCAAAGGTAGATCAACGAACTCCCAAGTATGGTTATGCATTATGGATTCTATTTCACTATCAATAGCTTCTTTCAAGAGTGAAGCTTCTGAATCAGACAATGCATTTTTTACTACCCTTGATTCATTTTCTAATGTATGATTTAGAAATTTTGGACCCAAGATTTTAGCTATTTGGCCCTCTTACTACATCTTAGTTCTTCATCTTCTTGATAAGGATTGTTAGCAGTTTCAATAGTTTTTTTATTAGAACTTTGTATTTCTTCTTTGCAAGGAAAGATATTCTCAAAGAATACAATATCCTTGAATTCTATTGTTGTACCTTTATGTATTTCAGGATTTGTTAACTTGTGTATTAGGAGCCCATAGGCACTACTGTTATTGGCATAGCTAATGAATATAAAGTCTACAAATTTTTTCCCTATTTGACTTGTTTAATTAAGCTTTGGTATTTTTGCCATAGCTAGACACCCCACACTCTAAGGCACTTATATAAAGGTTTGTAACTTTTTTATAACTCATAAGGAATTTTGTCTTTGCTTTCATGAGATTTCTTGTCAAGTATATGGTTAGCTAAAAGAATCCCTTTCCCCTGAAAAGTTTTGGGGTGAGTCTGAATTCATTAATATAGGATGCATCAACTCTCCTAGGGTTTGATTCTTTTTTCAATTACACAATGTGATTGAGGTAAGTATGGTCTGTTGCTTGATGTAATATTCCAAATTCTACAAAAACTTCATCGAACGGTGCTCCATTTTATCTATCTCTATCACTTCAAATTATTTTAATTCACTTGCTAAGTTGATTTTCTACTCAGCTTCATAATATTTGAATACTTCTAGAGCTTCACCTTCTTAGTTAATACATATAGCAATATCTTGTGTAGTCGTGTATAAAAATAATAAAGTACTTTTTGCTACTTCTAGTCTACACCAATTTTAAAACACATATATCATTGTAAATTAACTTTGGAGGTGTTGCAACTCTTTCAATCAGTTGAAACAGTATTTTAAATAGCTTAGCGGCCACACATATTTTGTATTTACAATTAGGATCAATTTTAACTGAAGGTAACTAATTTAAATTCATCAATCTTTATGAAATATTAAAATTCTCATATTCTAACCTAAAATGCCAAAAATTTGAACACTAAAATAACCAAAACAAACTAGTAATATTCTTAATTTTCAAATCATGCTTTACAATCATTACATTTAGCTTGAACAAGCATTCTTCATCATAACCTTTACCAACAAACTAGTTATTCTTACTAAACACAAACTTGCTGGATTCAAACCTTATCTAGCATGAACTAGGCACTAGATTCTTTCAGATATTTGGAACATGTAGAACATCAATTAACATATTGCCTGAAGGTATCTTCAACACTACCCGTCCAAGTCCAACTATCTCATACGTAGCAAAGTTTCTCATGAAGAGCTTCCTTCTGCTAATATGAATATAGCTAGAGAACAACTCCTTATTCGAGCATATGGAGTGAGTTACACCAATAACGATCCATCATTCTCTTAAGTTGTCACTAGGTTGGCTTCAAACACAACCACTAGGAGGTCTAGATTTGACACGTCAAGTGGTACATATTTCTCCTCGGTGGCATGTGCCTAATCATTCTTACCTTTGATGCCTTTCTTTGGAGCTTGATAGTCCTCAGCCTTATAACCCTACTTGCCACAATTGTGGTAGTTCCCCTTAAACTTTTTAGCATTTCCCTTTGAACCATTACTTGGGTGCATCCTTTTTTTTTCCTTTGTTTGAGTTGGTTTCCACCATATTGGCCTCAGTCTCCCTAAGCTTATTGTTAGACTACCAATTGTCCTCTTCAATGCTCAATTGAACAATAGAGTCTTAAAGCCCCATTTCCTTTTGCTTGTGCATTAAGTAGTCATGAAATCCTTAAGTGGGGTAGCTTCTCAGTCATAACAGCCACTTAAAAGGATTCATTGAGTTGCATTCCTTCTGCATGAATATCATATATTATAATATGCAACTCTTGCACTTGGCTCATTAGAGTTTCGGAATATTCATCTTAAAGTCCAAAAACCTACCGATGATGAACTTCTTCATACCAGCACCTTCGGTTCAATACTTCTTGTCAAGCGACTTCTACAACTCCTTAGTGGTCTTGACTTGAGAGTACACACTATGTAGTATATTGTCTAGATCGTTTATGATATAATTCATCAAGAAAAAGTTAGCATTTCCCCATGCATCAAAAGCATCCTTTTCTGTTGACTGCTTTTTGTCTCAAGTATAAGAGCATTCTTGATCAAGAACCTCACAAAGTTCATGGTGTTCAGATACAACAACATCCTCCATTGCTATCATTTGAAACCAATACTAGAGAACTTCTTCGATTTCTCAACTTCAATAGGAATTGGATTGATCGTAGTTGACGCAATATTAGAATCACAAAAGCAATTGTTGCTCATTGTAATGAAAACTGGAGTGATTCTTCAATGATTGAGGTAAAAGTTGGACTCTTTATCGTTAAGACAATTTTGCCCTATACTAGTGCTTATGATTTTTGGATAATTATCTCCCCACATACAACAACCCTCTCGAGATAGAAACACTACAAATATCAAAATCAACAAATTGAAAATATTCAAAATACTAGAACATAGAAGATACAAGAGAGAGAAAATTATCGAATGTTTTTTCTAATGACGAAAGTAATTAAAGTACGACTTTTCATATTTGACTTATCAGAATCCACCTTTAATGGAAAATCAACAAGAATTTATCTTAAATATTTCCTCAAATTGGGAATAAGATAATCAAAAAGTATATTTTAATATATAAAAGGCGAAAACATACTACAATAATCACATTAACTAATGGATGATTTTGTCTATTGATTGCTTGATTAAGAATAAAATTAAAGTTGTGTGAATATCAATTTTTGAGGTGCGAATGTGTACTCCCCAATACAGTACGTGTTATATTCCCCGTATTTTTTAATTTATTGTGGAGAGCAAATATTAATTCAGAATTTTGTGTTATCCTTATATTATACGGACAGTGAACATAATTTTGGGAAAGAATAATCGATCAAGTCGAGTCATTGACCCACAATTTTTAGTTGCTTTTACCGCATTTGTGATCGTAATAGTTTACTCTCATTGTAATGGTCCTTGCTCAGAAGTAAATATTCTATATTGTTTATAATTGACAATTGCCTCTCAATGTAGTAATAAATGACTGATCAGTTATTATGTCACAACTCAGAACCCAATGGTGACATCAACTTAAAGTTGGTCATTTATTTACTTTGAAACACAGAAAGACATTAAAATCCTGGAAATAATATTTGCATGAGTCGCAACTCACACGTGGTCTCACTGGCTGCAAAGCTTTCATGCGCACCGCCACCTGTTGGCTTAATTGACTTTGTCAACTTCAAATATGTTATGTATTTATTACGGTTGAAGCCGAGTTAAGGAGTGAATAGGAGGATGTTTGGATGCATCAATAGATTCGTCGACGTATTTTATATGATCTTTGAAAGCTCAAGAAATAAATTATAAATATTTAGTAATCTTTTAAAAGCTTATGAAACTCTTAAAATAAGAATTTAAATCTTATAGTAATGTCTTTTAAGGAGTTTTAAATTTATTTTCAAGAGTTTTAAAAAATTCTTAGCTTTAATAAGATTAATTATAAAATAATTATTAATTAGTAACATCTTATAAATTTTAAAATCTTATTTTATTTAAAATTTTTAAGAGCTTGTTTTTTTAAAATAAGAATTAATCTTGCTAACAAAAAATTAAATATCTGCTACCAAAAAATTAGTATGAAATTAATTTTGTAACTATGCCTTCAAATTATAGTTACAAATTTTCATAGAAATATAATCCTTTTAAATAGCAAGTAGCAAACATTAGTGGCTATTAATTTGTAGTCTTATTCATTAAAAGCGTGACAGATTAGTGTTGCATTAATTTTAAAACATATGAAAAAAGAATAATCATCAACTATGAATTGATCGTAATGAGAGTTAAATACGAGAATATCTACTTTTCAAATTTTGATAGGTCATTTTTCTAGCTAAAATTATAAATTTTTGGGCATCAGCTATGAATTGGTTGTAACTAATACTCTAGCTTTTTGTAGTGTCTAAAAAACTCCAAAAATATTTTTTAGATGTAGAAATTTATAAGAACTATTAAATAAACTTAATCAAACACCCTTAGAAAGATGTTTGGGTGTAAACTCCTCAAAATATCCTATATATGTTTGAGATCTTACTTATAACATATCATAAAATATTTGTGATGTTGCTGAAAGCTGTGTATAGAGAAAAATAGAGTTGTGCTGCCGGTAAATCAATCAGGGAGGTCGAGTACTCAGGGTTGTGTATAACTTGGGGCTTGAGATCTGCAACCACAACACACTTTAAACTAGTCGAGGTGCCCCCGCCTAAGGCACTCCGACACTCAAGTTAGTTTTGGTCGAGATGACGAGATCGAATAGAATACAGAGAATGTAAGGCTTATAGTGTATTGGATATTACTTTGAGCATAATTGACCCTAAAGTATTTATAACCTTCTGTAGACGTGATTTAATCCTAGTATCCTTATCAGTTGTACTGACTTTTGTCTCTATGAGGGGGTTGGTGGTCATTCCATGTCCAGATCCCGGCACTATTTCAGGTGGCTAAATCTTCTATTTTCTAGGATGAATAGTGCCAGTGGAGATGCGTCTCTGCCAAAATTGGTGGCAGGGTTGGCAGAGTTGTCAGAGTTGGTGGCAGCGGCTGTACCGACTGTCACGCATTATTAATGTGAAGGCATGCAGCTTGTCAGACGAATAAACACGGCAGGGATCCGAGTCAACGTCGGAGTGGGTCTTGAGGTCAATACATGTCAATCAGACTCGAATATTCAAACTTCTGGAGTGGTCCTGAGGTCGACACGGATCGACCGCAGACCCTACCAAGTGAGGTCGATACCGGTCGACCAAACTAACTTACCGTTGGATTACCTGGGCTGTCTCATTTGATGTTGGGCCAATTGGGCTTACTGGGTTATCCCATATCAATTTGGAAATTTTTTACAAAATAAGCTTAAGTTCCCAAAGTACGATGTTGGAATCTTATAAATTATTTTTTCAAAAAACAAGGAGTTTCTAACTTTTTCTTTCTAAAATCTTGATCACAAATTTCTTTAATTTTAATCATATTAATTATAAAATTATTATTACTAATATTTTTCTAAAATATTCTTTTATATCCAAACACTTTAAGAGTTTTTTTTTTTTCAAATAAGATATAACATTTTATAAAATATAGGAGCTTGTAAAATATTTTGCATAAGTTTAGAGAAACGCCTTCTAAATTTATTTAAAAGATCTTACAAGATATTTTTAAAAACTAATAAGATGTTAGATTTTATTTTAAAAGTAAGTTTTTGAAGCATTTGAAAAAATATTTATAAAATAATTTTGTAATTAATATAATTAAAAGTAATGAAGTTTATGCAACTCTCTATCCTAAATTTATAATGTTTATTATTATTTTTTTGGAAGTTTAAAAGATAATTTATATTTCCAATTTATTCTTTTTTTACAAATATTCTTCTGCTTAACGTAATGCTATGATATCACAATTGCCAATCACAAATTTAAAAGGTAATATTCTAAAATACTATTTTTTTTAAAAAAAATTCCACAATTAATCTATGAATATATAAAACATTTATTCATACTAACAATTTTAGCACACTCGATGCGTGTGCTAAAATTTCATAGACATTAATTTCCTTTTTTAAATTTTACTATAATTTTTAATATTTTTAATGCATTTATTTAAATGTTAGTGATAAGTAAAAGAAAAAAAAAAGAACTAAAAAGGAAAAAGAAAAAAAATAAAAAATTGAAGAGAAAAAATATTAAAAAAGGAAAAAGATAACTACCTAAATAATTATAGGAATTAAAAAGTAATAATAAGGGTATTTTACGAAGACTACCCCAAAATTTACAGAAAAACGGGGTAGATACTAAGGGTATAAATAAGATGAGATGATTTACAAACAATTCGGATTCGACTTGATGAAGTCTCATATTCGAATCGATCTTTTTGAACCTGAGACTAGCTAAGCTCGAGCTCGTTAGTCAAACGAACCAAGTCGAGCTCAATAATATTCAGCTAAAAAAACTTGCAAGTCTAAACAAGCTTTTTTATTATATGTATAGATATATAATTATAATTTAGGCCCATATAATAAAATCTATAAAGATAAGTGAGTAGTAGTAGTAGTAGTAGTAGTAATATCAACAACAACAACAATAATAATAATTCATTTTTTTATTTTTAGGAAAATATATAATAAAATTATTTATAAAATTTAAAATTATAGATTTTGTTTTGAGTTTAAATGAGCACAAATTAATCCAAACCTATACAAGCTTGAACTCATCCGAGCTACGAATCGAGTTTTTCTACTTCTCCTTGCCAAGTTTTCATTTATTCCAACAAGTCGAACTAGAGCTTGAGCTTGGTTATTTAGGTTCGACCAAACTCAAACTCAAACTCAAGTTCGAGCTCGCAAATTAATAGACGGGTAAAATTTAAATTTATTAAATTTGAGCTCGACTTGACTCATTTACACTCCTATTAGATACTTTATATATTGTATGGACACCTAGCTCGTCTTTTCTTCATGGACAACACTCTACACTTCCTATACCTTCCACTGCTATTCTTAACCCTCTTCACCATCACTCAACATTTCCTTCACAGATTTCTCAATCTTCCTTCCACCCCATTCCCCACCCTTCCCTTTATGGGCCACATCTACTTCTTCATAAAATCAATACCTTTCCACCGGGCACTCTCCAATGTCTCCCGGCGCCACGGCCCGGTTGTCTTTCTGCGGCTGGGCTCACGGCCCGTCCTCCTCGTTTCATCGCCATCGGCAGCGGAAGAATGCTTGGCCAAAAACGACATTATCTTCGCCAACCGCCCGAATCTCCTCAACGGGAAACACTTCGGCTACAACTTCACCAGCCTCGCATGGGCCCCCTACGGCGATCACTGGAGAAATCTACGCCGAATTTCTGCCCTGGAACTCCTGTCCTCCCATAAACTCCATAAGCTTTCGAACATTCGGGCTGGAGAGGCCCGAGCTCTCATTCGCAAACTGTTGGAAGACAATAGTAACCCCGGTAGAATTCTTGACGTCAGAACATTGTTTTTCGAATATACGTACAATGTCGTGAGGAGGATGATTACAGGGAAATTAGGCATGGAAAGCTCGAAGGAGGCCGAGATTTTTCAGGGGATTGTGACCGAGATGTCGAGGGTGACGCTGGAAGCTAACATTGTTGATTTTCTGCCGTTTGTGAGGTGGTTTGGGCTTAAAGATATAGAGAGAAAGTTGAGTTCAATACAGGAAAAGCGAGACAGGTTTATGGAAAACGTAATAGAGCAGCATCGTGCTGGGAGGAATGGAAATAATAATGGTGGTGGAAATCAGAAAAGCTTAATACAAGTTCTCCTGGATTTGCAAAGGGCAGAACCTGAATATTATAGTGATGAAACCATCAGAAACCTCCTCCTGGTAAAAACCACCCTCGAGCTGTATAAAATATTACGTAATTCAATTTTAATTTTTGGAATAAGATCTTCACAGTTTTCTTCACGAATAACTATACATATATTTATTCTGCTCTGTGAACAGGTTTTGGTCCAAGGAGCCTCACATTCTTCATCAAACACACTGGAGTGGGCATTCTCACTACTGCTACAAAATCCAGACATTTTAACAAGGGCACAAGCTGATATCGACAATATTGTCGGAAAAGACCGCCTCATCACTGAATCTGATTTGACCAAAATACCATATCTCCGATGCATCATCAATGAAACCCTGCGGATGCACCCAGCAGCGCCACTTCTAACGCCTCATTTTTCATTGGAGGATTGCATGGTTGGAGGGTTCTGTGTCCCTCGTGGAACTATGCTACTGGTGAATGCATGGGATATCCATAATAATCCCCATATATGGAAGGACCCCGGAAAGTTTATACCGGAGAGGTTTGATCAAAGGCTTGATCAGAAAGGGAAAAATCATGACTTGAAATTTGTTCCGTTCGGGTGGGGTAGGAGGGCATGCCCTGGCGGAAACATGGCTATGCACATGGTTGGCTTAGCATTGGGGTCTCTAATACAGTGTTTTGAGTGGGTAAAGATTGGAGAAATTGATATGAGTGAAGGCAAAGGAGTTATAACGCCCAGGGTTCAACCCTTGAGGGCTAAATGCAATCCACGTCCATTCGTTTGTAAACCTTCTTTCTTGAACTGAATTGTTGTTAAACTTCTTTGTTAATTACCAGCTACTATGTTTGATTAGTATAATGTGATATGCTGAAATATTTGCACATGATGGTTGGATGATTATAGTGATCAGTTGTGATTTGAGTTTGGAAAGACTCGTTCTCAATTAACTAGGAATATATAGGTCTGGCAAAGTTTGAGTTAGATTGGTCATCTTTAGATCAATTTGATTAATTAAAGCTAGCATGTTTTTGAAAATATAAGTATGATGAGGATTGCTAGAGTTAGTCCAACGAAAATCTTTTTGTGCTAAAGCCAGTTAGGGCACGTTTGGTTTGCTGGATATGCTTTGATAGATAATTTTATCACGGCTCATTAAGTGTTTGGTTGGAATGAGAAAAGCCCAAGATTAAGCCATTGCCTGATATTTAATCACTAATTCAATTGATAGCTAATCCAACCAATTGAGCCAAGATTATACAATCCAAGAAGAGAGTGGAAGTAAGAAATTAGTGAATTGACAATTATACCCATGCAAATTCAATTGACAAATTCAATTTATTTTATTTTAATGGGTATTTTAATAAATTCATTAGCTCAATTATTTAATCCTTATATCCAAATAAGGGGTTGATAAATCAATATATCTAAACTGTATAATTCTAACAATCAAATACAGTATTATATTATTTTCAACAATGTAATCCCATTATATTATTACAATTTCATGAATCCTATCTATAAAACCAAACCAGCCCTTAATATATTATGTAAGCTCAATTCTAAGTCCTAATCCCACAGTTATTAATTATCTTCCTAGTCATGGATCAGGCCCGCCCATGGTAGAATAAATAATCAGTCAAGCCCATACTCAAATGAATAATTACGGACAGAATGTCGCATTCAAAGCCCAGAAAGCCTTGACCTTTTTTTCAAGTTGGGCCTATTGAATTCCGCTCCATTTAGCCCTGTATATATAATATATAAATTATTTAATTGAATTACAAGTTTTCTTTAAACATTATGAGTTGTTTCACCTATGAATTGTTACAAAATTGAGTAATTAATTCCAAATCAAGAAAGAAAAAAAGAAAAGCAATTATTTATTTCCATTGATTCGTGTACAACTAATATTTAAATACAAGAATTCTATTTTAACGTTGAATACAGATAGGTACTAGTAAAAAAATCCAGTTTACAAACGCTTTCCTTTGTAATGATACTAGGTAAGTGACTTATGCTTTCCAAGAATATTTGGGGATATGATAGGATCGAATATTTCTTAATAGCGTAAGAGATTTGCCAGAATCACAATTGTACTAAGATATGGATTGATCTTTTGTGCATAAACTACTGTGATCTTATTAATACGCCGCCCATCAACAAAGAGGTCGGAGTAGTTTGCAGCATATCATTATTTCCAGTGAGTGATAGATTACTAGAATTTGCTTGGTAACCAAGCTTGTGTGTTGTTGGAAATTGATTCATTTGATCAATTAATTAAGTGAATTTAAATATTAATTTTCAAAATTTTTGTGATTATCATAATTTATACTATAGTTAGATAATGATAATATAATTAATTATTCAAAACTAAATCCAGGTGAATGAAAAATCAATGTTCAAAATGAGCTACTCTAGTTTGATTAAAGTGGACCAAATTTAGTAAATGAAAGGGGATATACGAACAACCCACATAGGAAAAAGCAGCAAATAAGCGACCAAGTTATTTAGTTGAAATTGAAAATAAAGAGTTGGCCCCCTACGGAATACCACAAGTGTTTCACCAGGGTTGGGGTTTTTATTTTAATCTCGAATAGGAAATGGTGTTCCATCTTTTTATCCACTGGTTGCACCCCTTGAATTCTCATAAACAGATCTCTTTTCTAGTCAAAGCATTCCTCCTTTCTCTCAATATCTTCAACATCCTCCCAAGTATTCTTTAGCTTTATTCCGCCTTACTTTTCAAGTTTTTCAAGATAGTTTTAGCGTGCTTTTGAGTTTATTGGTTTAAATGGTTTGTATTGCTGCTATTGCTTGGGCAATTGGTTGTTGTATCTCAAGTAGGGTTGTTAATAAATCGAATCGAATATTTGATGATTCGAATTCGATTCGATTTATTTTACTCGTATTCGTATTTGTATTCGAATTTGACTTGAATTTTAAAAATTGGGCTTGAATTTAATTCAAATAATTATTCGATATATTTGAATTCGATTCAAATGTTCGATTAACTAGATCTTTTACTTGAATTTTGAATTATTTATTGATTTTTAATCTTTTATTATGATCACAAAATGAAAATACTTGATTTATTCAAAAAGCAAATATCAAATGTGTGTAATAATTGACATAATATTCAAT
>JACGDI010005411.1:1177348-1214382 GCA_014898725.1 Jacaranda copaia | reverse complement strand
CCGGTCGAACCGGCCGGTCCGGTTCGGTTTTCAAAACAGTGCTATAAATCATCACAAATTTAACTTTTGAGAAATAAAAATATTAATATAATATATATATATATAATAAAATATATCCAAATTTTTTATTGAATATCGAATTCGAATATTATTGAATTCAATTCGAATTCAATTATATATTAAATATTATGCCAGATTCGAATTCAAATCTCAAATTATTTGATAAAGGTTTAATTCATTATCAGCACTAATCTCAAGTGACAATTATGTCCAACTATGAGTACCTGTATGGCGCTATTTTGTTTTAAAGACAAAGGGTTCATCTCTTACGTCGGTCATAATTCTGCATTAAATACAATTTCTAACTTCGACACCACCACATTTAAGATGAAATATTGCTGCTATGATCAATGACATCCAACAATCGAACCAAAGTAATATAGAAACATAGAACTTATTCTTATTGTTGCCCTTTGCTTTGCCCAATCATTGAAAATGACATGGGTTAAAAAAATGATTAATTAAAAAAATATCCCTAAATCTATTTTCGTTTTAGTGTTCAGTTTCCATTTAAATTTTTACATACTAAACTCCCTATTTTTTTACAAAACTTAGGAACCACACTCCATTTTTTTTAGAAAGACTTGTATACCCTTGTAGTTGAAAAAAACAACAAAAATATCTGAGAAATGCATTTTTTTTCTTCAAGAAGATGCTTTCCTCTTTTTTTTCTTCCTAAAATAGACGACTTCTCCAAGCGACCAAACATAAAGGCATGAAACCATTCATTTGCCATTGACGCTAGAAGAAGAAGACGAAAAAGAAAAGATAACTAAATTTCTTCTATTTTTCTGTGATAATGGAAAGGGAAACAATGATAACAAGAAGCAAAATACAAAAAGAAGTTATCAAAAAAAATAAAGGATTGTTTTTTGCATTTATAGTTTTAAATGTCCGTAATTTTTCAGTATTACACTTTTTTCGTGTCTATTTTCTCATATTTACAGTTTTCATTCCTTTTTTAGTTATTAAATACTTAAATCCATTATATATATATATATATATGATTTTTGTTGTGAAATGGAAAGTTTCTAATTTGTACTTGATAGGCATGAAAGTCGTACTTCACCTTCTTGAGCTTTGTACTTCTTTTTATCTAAAATTATATGGTAAAATTATTTGAAGTGATAGTATATTATCTGTAGTACAAAATATTCAATCTTACAATACACATTAGTCAAAAGTATAGTATATAATCTGTATAACTACAGTATATTTTAGAAATATTTGTAGAACAAAACATTCAAGCTTGCAAATTAAATAAAATTATAGTATATAATCTGTGTATATGCAGTACATTTTAGAAGAATTTGTAGTACAAAAATATTCAAGCCTACAGTATATATTAACTGAGAGTGTAATATAGAATCTATGTATCTATAGTATATTTTAGAAGCAACTATAGTACAAAATATTTAAGTGTGCAGTATAAATTAAATAAAAGTGTAGTATATAATCTATAAATCTGTAATATATTTTAGAAGCATATGTAGTACAAAAATATTTAAGCCTGCAGTATATATTAACTGAAAATGTAGTATATAATCTGTATATCTGCAGTATATTTTAGAAGCAATACGATGAAAATAAAGTACAAACATAGAACAAATAAAGTATAAATGGTGTTATGTTGAAGTACACCTCAATTCAAATGAAATCGGGTAGTGAATTTGAGTATAATATGATGAAAATGCAATATAAATGTAAAACAAATAAAGTATAAATAGTGTCATATTGAAGCACAACTTATTTAAATTGAAATTGTGCAGTGAATTTGAATACAATATAATGAAAATGAAGTAGAAACATAGAACAAATAAATTATAATTGATGTTACATTGAAATACACTTCATTTAAATTAAAATTGGGCGGTGAATTTGAGTACAATATGATAAAAATGAATTATAAATGTAGAACAAATAAAGTATAAATGGTATTATGTTGAAATACATCCTATTTAAATTGAAATTGGATAGTGAATTTGAGTATAATATGATAAAAATGAAGTACAAATATTGAACAAACAAAGTATAAATGGTGTTATGTTGAAGTACAACTCAATTTAATTGAAATTGGATAGTGAATTTGAGTACAATATGATGAAAATGAAGTACAAATATTAAACAAACAAAGTATAAATGATGTTATGTTGAAGTCCACCTCAATTCAATTGAAATTGGATAGTGAATTTGAATCCAATATAATGAAAATAAAGTACAAATGTAGACCAAACAAAATATAAATGGTGTTATGTGTTTAAAGTATAAATGATGTTATATTAAAATACACTTCAATTCATTTGAAATCGGACAATGAATTTGAGTACAATATGATGAAAATGAAGTACAAACGTTGAACAAACAAAGCATAAATAATGTTATGTCGAAGTACACTTATTGCAATTGAATAATTAGTCTCCAATAATTGTAGTGATGATTAAGTACAATATTTTGAAATTATCTGATCAAGTAAAATACATATCTGTATGGGTGATATGGTGGATATTATCGTCAAATGTTCATTTATTTACATCTTTGAAAGCATAAGTATCCTTTATATTACTATGATTTATAAGATTTATTCGTTGAATACTAGTGATTAACACTTTAAAACGTTAATATTATTTATTCATATGATAAACATTACACACTTTTTAGAGTTTGGTTATTAATTACCAAGACATAAAAAGCAAATCATGGAACAAATTGCAATTCAACAATATTAGTAAAAATATTAAGGAATAAAGTACATAATGGCCAAAATGAAGTACAAATGTAATGACAACAAGTATAAATTTTTCAGATTGAGGTACAAAAGCGCTGATATCTCGAACAACATGAAAAAATGCTAATTTTATGCTAAATCAAATATATAATTGCCAAAATGAAGTGCGATTTTCATGAAATAAAAAATAATTTTTCCAAATTGGGATACAAAATAACTGATATCTTAGACAACACGTAAAAATGCCAATTTCATGCTATATTGAATACATAATTGTCAAAATAAAGTATAATTTTCATGTAATCAAGCATAATTCTCCCAAATTATGGTACAAAATAACTGATATTTCGGACAAATGACTATAATTTTTTTATTGTCATTTTTCTTATATTTAAATAACTGCAAAATAGACATCATATAATTTTTAAGCATAATTTTAAACTCCTGAGCATCTTTAAATGCTTGACTAGGGGTGTTCATTCGATACAAATTGAATCGAAACTTAGTTAACCATTCTATTCAGTTAAAATTGAATTTTTTTTTATTTGGTTTAGTTAAAAATCAAATACCAAATTTTTAATATTAATATTAATATATATTATATATTATTGTATTAATTCAATTCAATTCGGTTAACCAGTACAGAAAAAGCAAAATCGAATTGAATACCTTTTTTTTTAAATAACAGAATACTAAAATTTTGGTTTTGATTCGATTCGGCCAATTTATCGAACTGTGAATACCCCTATGTTTGACCCTCTCCATATATGTTATTCCTCCATGTATCAATTGAGTTATCAATTAAAGTCAATTCATTATGCGATGCATTAGTTGAACCAACTTCCTCCTTGACTGCATTCCTTGAGGTTGACAAATAAAGTACAATTTTTGGATAATCCATTAGTAAAACACTTGAAACTTAAATAATAGATTTAGACAACTGAAGTACAAGTTTAGATAAAATGAAATACAATTTTAGAATACTTAAAGTATAAAAATTCAATGAATAAAGTACAAATTTAGGTAAAATGAAGTGTAATTTCAGAAAATAGAAGTACAATTTTATATAAAAAGATGTACAATTTCAGAACACCTGAAGTATAAATTCTTAGCAATTGCAGTACAATTTTTTATAATTAGTAGAACATTTGAAGTATAAAACTTAAATAATATATTCAAATAACTGAAGTACAAGTTTAGATAAAATGAAGTACAATTTCGAAACACATAAAGTATATAACTTCAATGAATAGAGTACAGATTTAGGTGAAATAAAGTATAATTTTAAAAAATAAAAATACAATTTTAGATAAAGTGAAGTACAATTTCAGAACACCTAAAGTATAAAACCTTAGCAATTTCAATACAAGTTTTGATAATTAGTAGAACACTTGAAGTATAAAACTTAAATAATAAATTTAGATAACTGAAATACAAGTTTAGATAAAATGAAGCAAAATTTTGAAACATTTAAAGTATAGAACCTTAATGAATAGAGTACAAGTTTAAGTAAAATAAAATATAAAATAAAGTATAATTTCAAAAAATAAAAGTACAATTTTAGATAAAGTGTAGTACAATTTCAGAACGCTTGAAGTATAAAACCCTAGCAACTGTAGTATAATTTTGGATAATCAATAAATAGAATATTTAATGATAGAACTTCAAATAGAGTATAGATTTTGTGAAATAAAGTATAATTTTAGATCAAAGAAGTATAATTTGAAAACACTTAAAGTATAAACCACTAACAATAGCAGTATAATTTTGGATAATCAATTAGTAAAACACTTGAAGTATAAAACTCAAATAATAGAGTACAATTTTATGTGAAATGAAGTATAATTTCAGATAACTGGAGTATAAATTTGTATAAAATAAAATACAATTTCAGAACAATTAAAGTATAAAATCTTAGCAACTGCAGTACAGTTTTGGATAATTAATAAATAGAATACTTGAAGTATAGAACTTCAATGAATATAGTACAAATTTTGGTAAAATGAAGTATAGTTTCAGAAAATAGAAAGCACAATTTGAAAATATTTCAAGTATAAACAACTAAAAGTTGTAGTACAATTTTGGATAATCCATTAGTAGAACATTTGAAATATAAAACTTATATAATAGAGTACAATTTTTGTGAGATGAAGTACAATTTTAATTGCAATGAAGTGTAATGTTGAATGCTCCAAATAGAGAAAGATTTTCAAATAAATAAAGTACAATTTCAGAACACTTCAAATACAAAACTTTACAAACTATAGCACAGTTTAGATTCTGTAAAAGTATTATCTTAAAACAAAACTACTCTTCTTTACACTGCTGCTTGATTCATCCTTTCGGTTTATTAGGATGTCAACAATTTTCATTTTTAATATCAAATGCAGTAAAACCATAGTTATAACATCATCGTCATCAATCAAACTCACATACAATATTTGATGTGGAGTTATATATTACAAACTGAAGAGTTTGACATTGATTTCACTCCATTTTCTTACAAAATTAATAAATATGTCCATTAAAGTTATACTATCCTTAATTGTTATTATATGGAGCTAGTTTTTGTAGCAGCAACTCCCCAATACTTGATTGAACACTCCAGGTTTACTACTGGAAGAAACTTAGCAGCAACTGAGAAGAAGAAGAAACTCAAAAATGATGAAAATAAAAAGAGAAGAAGAAGACAATGTAGATATCAGGTTGGTGGTTGTTGGCTGTAATGATTATTCTCGTTTCCATCATAGAGCTTATTATATTTTTTCTTTTCTTTTTATTTTCAGTAATGAAAGTACATAAGCTAGGGTTTATTGTTTACTTATGTGGATGATGAATAAGTGAAAAAAAATGAGTGAAAAATATTATATTTAAGGGCATTTTTGTCAAATCAAGTGAGTAGGGAGTGATCTATTAGATTTAAACAAAATTAGAGAGCTTATTCTAAAAAAAATTAAATGGGACTGATCACAAAATGAAAAAGTACTTTTGGTACTTTTAAATAAGTCCTCCTTAAAAAAAAATCATCCTTTCCTTTTCTTTGTGTATAGCCTATGCTAATAAGAAGTGTTGTCATCTCCTTCCACATTATTTTTCTTTTGTATGGCCAAGTCCAAATCTCGAATAAATAGCGCGCACAACTTCGGAGTAATACAACTCTTGTCCTGGTACTCCTTGTTTTATCCCAAACTCGCCTCATACTGTAAAATTTGACGTACGACTATAATTGAAAATAAAGAAGGCTGTTTATAAGCCGCAAATTACTACCTATTCAATGAAGAGCATCCACATTATGAGCCAAACTTTCAAAATTTCGTGCAGCCTTCCTTCACATGAATCATTATATATTCAACTCCCTCACGTTTGGCACCAGATTTATGCCTCCGGCTTCTTACCCATAGGCACCCTTGCAACCCAGCAGTACCCACCCAAATCACGTGAACACACTTATTAAATTTACTCAATACCAATAAAAATAGTATACTTTTCTGAAAGCTGTTGCCAATTGCTCTGCAGAACTCAATAAAACAAATCATTTAACTTTTACAAAGAAATTCCTCCTGTCCTCGCGGAGGAAGTCAAAGGGACAAAAGATCATAGGAAACACATATATTATGTGCGGGGGAAAGACGATAATGCCCTGAAGCTGGTGACATCTTTGCAGGCATCTTCCAAGAAGGAGAGATTATGGGCAGTTGGTGTTTGCAAGAACCTAGGCCGACTCGCAATTACTGTCTGTACATTGGTTGGCACCCATCGCTATGACCCCTTCTCTCTTTCCATGAAATTGTCCTCTTCTTTTCAGCTTTATATAAAAGCCTCGTGTCCCTTTTTTCTTCCCCGCTACCCTTTTATCTATCATTGTTAGGATAGATCATTTAGAGGAGAAAGGATTAATGACTGGCAGAAAGATGAATGAATTCCAAGATATGTTGCCTGTCATAGCTGATAAGTTGGGTGGGGAAGGGCTGATAGGAGAATTGTGTAAAGGGTTCAGGATGCTGATGGACAGGGAAAAAGGGCTCATCACATTTGAAAGTTTGAAGAAAAACTCAGCTCTTCTGGGGCTGCAAGATTTGAGGGATGATGAGTTGCAAAGTATGCTGGCAGAAGGTGATCTCAACGGCGACGGCGCCCTCAATCAGATGGAGTTCTGTGTGCTTATGTTCAGATTAAGCCCGGAATTGATGCAGCAGTCTGAGGCCTTGTTGGAGGATGCTCTCCAGCAGGAGTTCAAGGCTGGTTGTTTTGATAGAAATTGAACCTTCTAGTGGTAGTTTGACAGTTCACATATTTGTTATTGCAAATTTCCAATAAATTCAAACATAAAGTACAGTGACTTCAGGGCTCAAATAATATATATATGTAATCTATCAATATGTTGGGCATTCTTATTTTTCTTTTTTTGTCAATTCCATTAGACTTTCCGCTATGTTTGCTCTTTCTTCAGATGTTCTGTTTTGTTTGCTGAGTAGCTACCAGAAATGTATGATATGTTAGAATCCAATATTCAAACGTGTAGAAAACAAATGCCACAAACCTTTTATAATCAGTACTTAGATCACATAGAGATAGAATCTGAAGAACTAATTTTCTGGAAACAGACATCATTGAACTTCATTAAGTTCCTTAAGTTAAAGCAATCAATTAAGGCCTAAAGGAAAAAAATATTAGCATTTGAAGAGGCCCGAGAAAAACCCATAATCTGTGATTTGATTTTCTCTCGCAGAAGGGAATCTCTTGGCTTGGAGAGGCTGGTCCAAAGAAACAGTTCTTGCAAAACCTTTCCATGTTTGAGCAAAAATTTCACAAGACTAACATCATTGGCACATTCAGTAAATCCATGAATCTTTACAACCTTTAAGTGATAAAGAAAGGACTTCAAGGATTGAGTTTGTGACTCCCAGTATCGTTCTTCCCCAGAGCTTGGCGATTGCCATAGGTCCTTGTTCCATTGCTGTGGTCAAGATATATATATATATACACATATAAAAGCCATGCAAGAAAAAAAAAGGGAAAACAAGTACACAGAAATGCATTACATGAAAAAGGAAATTAGCAGCACACTCATAACTTACACGCCGTTCAGCATTGTGATCACTGGTAATGTTGATAATCATAGTGTGAACAGTGGGAGAGCTCCTGAAAAGACTTGCCAATCCGGGGTTATTGTGCTTGTTGAAGCCAGTGCTGAACTCCAAGGACTTCAGTTTATTGAAAGGACACAATGAAACTCCTGCAAATCGATTGTTTTTGGACAGAATCTGTAGCTAGCAAGCAGGAAGTACAAATTGATGTAAGAAACTAGATACAGTTACATCAGACAATCAAGAAAGAGCTTTCACAATAAAGGGCCTAAACCTGAACAAGCATCCATGTCATTTCATCAAATGGTCAGAGACTTTTTATAGTTAATACAGCTATTTATCACTTAGCAGTTATTGTATCAGATCCAGTTCCATGTTACAGAAATAAGAAACAACCAAAAAGAGTGGTAAAGTTTGAAATTTATCTGGTGTATAATGCCACATTTCGAAAATAATTTTGAAATTATATTGTACCTCAATGCATTGGCTTTCAAGGTTCAAAGAGTGGCAATAGGAAATTCCAGTAAGAAAGTTGGATATACTTCTGATCTTTGCTGCACTTAAGTCCTCTTGAAGGAGGAAAAAACCAACAAAGGCCTCATGCAGAGAAGTTAAGTTGTGCAAAACGCATTCCTCAGTGACAGCATTATATGACCACAGCATAATTTGGAGGGTTGGGGCCTCAATCTTCACCCGGCTACTAATACTATAAGCATCAAAGCAGCTCGATACCCTTAATCTCTCCAGCTTTTGTACAGAAATTTCCAGATTCTGCAACTGAAAACAGCTTTCCAGGCATAAATCCTCTAATGCGGGACACTCAACTCTAAGATGCTTCAACCCAAAACAAGCTTCTAAATGCAGCTTTTTAAGCGAAGGAAATGAAGAATCTGTGAACAAATTAACTAGCGATGGCTGATCATGTAAGATGGCACGTGAAAGAGACAACATAGACAGTAATCGAAAACCATCCTTCATGATTTCCAATGGAGGCAACCTGAAACCAGGATGCCATGATTTCAATCTCAAAGCCCGTAAAGTCCCACTATTTATAATGCTACGAGGAAAGTTGAAATAATCACACGTAGAGACCTCGACATCAAGTTCTTGAACGTTATGCCTAACTGCATGTCGGATCAAACCAGTTAGTCTAGAAAAGCTCAAGAAAGCACGAAATCTGAGGACCCTTATGTCCGAATGCTTCTCAAGAAGGCCCAAAATCTGATCAACATATTCGGCCCCCTTCAGAACGTAGGAACGAGCCCTTTTGCGCACGTTCGAGCTCATAACAATGGAGGCATTGGCGAGAGTATTGACGGTGGTGAAATCAAGATCAGGGAAGGAGTACCAGAGATTTTTCCAGCGTTTTGAAAGCACGCTTGTTTGTGCAATGGATTTAATTGGCAAGAAGAAGAAAATATGGTGAAGAATGTCGTCTGGCAGATCACTGATGCGGTCTTCATTAATATCATCTGTTGGCCTTTCTTTTGCTGCATTATTCAGAAGCTTTTTCCTCTTTGCGGATCTTGTTTCCATTCACAAATTAATTTGGTGTTTGTTTTTTGCTGGGAATTTTTAGGTTAATGATATGAAGTTTTGAGAAGATTGTGTGTTGCGCGTTTAGTTAGGACTTTGGATTTTGAAGTTTTCAAAGAGCTAACTCCGATGTTAACACGAGATCAGTGCTAAGGTTGTTGGAATTCAAACAAAGGAACTGTTTGTTGCTATCTTAGAGCCAGTTCGGAGAATAATTAGCTAATTATCACTCTAGTCCTTCAGCTTTCAAAGAAATGACAGTTGGGCTCCTCCAGTCCATTTCTCTTTTTTTTGTTTTTTTTTCTTTGCTTTTCTTTCTGAAAAAAGAAGAAAAGAAAGAAAAATGGGTTATATCAAATAATATGAAGTAAAAAATTTTGAAACTTGAAAACTTTGTTTTCTTATCCTTTTCTTTTCTTTTTTGTGATAACCGAACTATAAGCACAATCTTTTGTGTGAGAACTAGTAAATCTATCAATAATAAGGAATTTGGTTACGTACCACTAACATAACAACCTAATATGTGATTGACATGTGCCCATCTCCCTAAAATAGAGTTTAAGTTCACCATTCAAGTTAATTATCAATATTCAAAATCAAATTGTTTTTCTCCTTCAATCTCCAACGACTTGTGTTCTTCATTTGTAATTTTACAACTATTGTCTTGAAACTCTTCTAACTTTTATGAATATTGAATGGTGGAGCGCACACACACACACAAACTCATCCATGATTGTTGTCACTAATTTTCGTTGCTCACACTTTAGTAAATTAATTTACCAAAAATAATTTGTAATAAATTTTTTCCTATTTAGTTCTCAAGTTTCTAAAATAGTGTATCATTGAAGTGATCATTATAATCATTAATTAAAAGAAACTAAAATATCATGTATAGAGTTTTAGGTAAAGTATGTCATAATGTCGACAAACTTAGCAAGATAAATAACGTAGCAAGAGCTTAGAGAAGGATGGGGATGTAGAGAAATGCAAAAGATTAAAGTTTAAGGACGACAAAATTGACGAGAGAGGAGAGAAACTATAGTAGGTAAGAATAAGAACTTTTACTCTTTGACAATAATTACATCATAGTGATGTAGTGGATGCTAAGTTTATATAGTAGTACCGCATGCAGTAAAAGGAAAACATGAAAGGAGATAAGCATGAAAGCAAATTGATATAGGATAGCTCAATAGACTCAGCTCAATAGTTATCAACTCCAAAGAATGCTTCCAAGCCCACTTCGTATTTGAAATCCAATAGCATTTCCAAGCCCAATTAGGCCGTCGAACATCGCTTCTTCACTTATGCAATAGCCGGGGTTGAGTCACTCGACCATAATCACTACATCAAGTGGATGGTTCTTGACCTTATCCGATGGTAGGCTTCAAGCTGCCTAGTCTATTTAGCTATTCCTCTTATCGACCACTTTCTATGATAGATCACCATTGACTAGAGTGCTCATTCTGGAGCCAAATCGTATCCCTACCGTATTCAATTCCTTGACAGTCAATGTGCCTCCACATTAATGGCACATGCCGCTCCAGTACCGCCTCTGCCACCAACTTTGTTAGGAGGCGTGCCACCAGAGTACTATTCTCCCAGAAAAGCAGAAGGTGATGCCATCTAGAATAGTATAGGAATGAGAAATGACCTATAGCTCCGAGGTAAGAACAAAAGCCTTCTACATTTGATAGGGGTATCTTAAATATATCATCCATCTAGAAAAGGCTATAAATACCCCGTTGCCACCACCTTCCAGGTATGCCATTTTTACTATATGCTCTTACTTTGCTGCTTAATTCCCCTACTCAATAAGTACTAACTTGAACGTCGAAGTACCTTAGCTAGGGGCATCTCAACTAGTCTAACATTTGCTAATAATTGCAGATCTCAGCCCAAGAAAATTTTACTATTGGATCACTCGACCACCTTGATCGATTTAGACCATACACAACCTAATCCAATAAAACAACTTTCAACCTTGTCATTTTTGGCGCCATTTATAAGAAGCTTGAAATTGCAATCGAAAAAATGGTGAACACCAGGCAAGCCACATCTGAGATGGAGGAAAATAGAAGGACAATGTCTTTTTCTCCCCCTTAGCCTCGATAAGAATCACATGCCCTCGGCCCCAACGCCTCATCCAAGCAAGTTGCTACCCTAACCATGCCCCTGCTAATACAAATGATAACTGAGAAAATCTCTGCCCAAATTTTTGCTCAACTTTTTGCTACGCTAAATCGGCATACAACCATGTCTACACCAGCTACCAACTTGACCCCACAACAACCACCACCAAAAGAGAGGTCCCCTCGGGACAGTCACAGCCACCCAGAATCTAGGCACCCACCAACTAGAGGAGAAGCCAGCCTAAGACTCATCCACAGAGAAAGGGGGCGATCGGAGCCATGAAAAGAGATTGCTAATTCTATAGACCATTACATTTGACCTAATCGAGCCTCATAGTGTGATAAGGTCGAACGTTCAAGACTAGACCAGCGTGAAGAGATGGGCGAATTAGTAGATCATACAGCCTGACCTATTTGAGCCCTGCAGCATGATAGGGCCAAGTATGCTAGGCCCTAATTCAATCATAACATGACCCGGACAAGTCGAGAGGAGTGGAAAAAAGTTTCTCACCAAGTATAGCAGTAGAATAGAAGCCTCGATGAGATCTCAAGGAGAAATACTAAAAGGATGCCCAATATCAATGGCCCTTAAAGGTCTCACTATGAAAGAAAGTCGCTATTCATACATGAGATAATTGATGAGTGCATTATTGTCGATGCCAAGGTCACGATCGGGCTCCCACAATATGATGGCTTAATTGATCCTAATTAGCACCTGATACATTTCAAGCACATGATGCAACTGTATAGACATAATGAATATATACATGCGAAGATGTTGGTTACCACTTTTTAGGGTATTGCACTCTATTGGTTTGTTAAACTTGAATTGTCGTTGATATACTTCTACGACCAGCTATGTGATAAGTTCCTACACTAGTTCACCAGTCGACAAAAGTTGAAGCTCCTACACACCTATCTCTACACCATCAAGTAGAATGAGAGGGAGTCCTTCCATGACTTCTTTACCAGATTTAACATAGAGGTGTTAAAAATTGACAACCTTAGGATCAAATTCCTGATTGACGTGCTTTTCCTAGGGCTCAAGCATAAGAAGTGTGCCAATGCTTTGGTATGGGAGCACCTATGGTCAATGGAAGATCTGCTCGACTTGATGGAGAGATACACAACCCAGGAAAAAATGAACAAGTTGAAATTCAGCAACCCTAAGGTTGAGAAAAAGAAAAATAAAGAGAAAGATTACCAGAAGCAGAGGGAGGTTCGTCGATCTCCAATGAAATGCCTTCATGATTACACTTCGCTAAACCACATGAGGAAAGAGGTTTTGCTCGCAATCCAACATGATAACCTTCTTAAGAAGCCAAGAAAGCTCACCGAAATCGAGCAATGAAAAAATTAAAAAAATATTGCCACTTTCACAAGTAAATGGAGCGTGGCACATAGGATTACTTCAATCTCCATGATGAAATTGAGAGGCTGATCAGGCCAGGCCATCTTAAATGATATGTTTCTAAAGACACTAAGACTGAAGGGGTAGAATCGACCAAGCTTCCCGTAGAAAAAAGTTGATTAGCCTAAGGAGTAATTGGCATGATTGCAGAGGGTCCCACTGAGAGGGACTCAAAATTGGTGAAGAGACAAATACAGAGAAGGTTAGAGTTGACTAAAGCCTCCCTAGTTGAAACAACATTCTATTTATCCCTCAGTGCAAAGCCCATCTCTTTCACTGACGATGACCCAATCTACCTCAAAGGAAAAAGCATTGATCATAAAATTGATTGTCCCATGGTGGTATCCACTGAGATTGCCAACTTTGAAATTAGAAAGGTTCTGGTCGATAATGGCAGCTCTGCCAACATTATATTTCTCTCAATATTGGGCCAACTAAAATTCGAGCCCGTACGTACCTCTCTGGTTGGATTTAGGGGTTCAAAAATCACACCAGAAGGCTCCATCAACTTTTTTACGTCATTTAGGGAAGCACCCCGTAGGAGGACACTGATGATAGACTATTTAGTCATTGACACTCCATTTGCTTATAATGTCATAATTAGTCAACCAACTTTTAATGATTTTTTAGTTATTATATCAACCTATCATATAAAAATCAAATTCTCGACTCCAGCATGCACAGTTGAGCTACTATGCAATATTAAGAAAGCTTGGTGATGTTACATAATTTTGATCGAGTTGAGCAAGTATAAGACTCAATTACAACTGAAGACCTTCAGGGATGCCCCTATAGCAGAACCCCAGGAAGGCCAGGCCAACAAGAGAAGAAAGATGGATGATACCAGAGTGGAACCTGTCAGGGAGTTCAAAATGGTCGAGCTAGAGCTTAGGAACCCTGACAAGACCACCAAGATCAGAATAGATATGGGCCCCCATATAGAATATCCCATGGTCAATTTCTTGAGAAGAAATATCAATGTCTTTGCCTGAAAAGCATCCAACATCCAAGGAATCAACCTTAGTATGATCATTCACTACCTTAATGTCAACCCATCAAACAAGCCAGTTAAGCAAAAAATGAGAACCTTCAATGTCGAGATGAACCATATCATCAAGGAAGAAGTCAACAAACTCTTAGATATAGGCTATTTTGTAGAAATTCAATATCTATCTAGGCTTTGTAATATTGTACTTATCCCCAAGAATGAGGGATAATGGCGCATGTGTAACGATTTCACCAATTTGAATAAAGTTTGCCTTAAGGATCCTTATCTCTTGCCTCATATAGATTTATTAGTAGATTGTATGGTTGGTTGTGAATTATTGAGTATGATGGATAAATTCCAAGGGTATCACTAAATATTCATGGCCCCCAAAGATAGGGATAAAACCTCTTTTGTAGTCCCCAATGGTGTTTACTGCTTTTTGGTCATGCCTTTCCAACTCAAAAATGCTGGATCAACCTACTAGAGACTGGTCAACTTTATGACAAAAATGAGATAGGTAAGTTTATGGAGGTTTATGTTGATGACATAATTGTCAAAATAGAGAAGGCCAAGGACCAGCTGCTAGACGTCAACTACACCTTTTCTATATTGTGAGCATTTAGCATGAAGTTAAATCCAAACAAGTGTATGTCAAGCATTTGAGGAGATAAATTCTTGGGGTATATGGTCAATTAAAGGGGCATTGAGGCTAATCCAAAGAAAATTTAGGCCATACTAGACATTGTTGCACTTTAAATAGTAAAAGATATATATCGTTTGGTTAGGAGGGGAAGATTCATCGCCTATTTAGCCAACAAGAGCCTACTCTTTTTCAAGATTCTTAAAAATGCCAAGAAGTTGGGTTTTCAATGAAATGAAACATACTACACATCTATTTAGCTATTTTTGAAGCATCGATCAGCTTAATCTTGATTTTGACCAGGGATGAAAACCACTGACCAGTTTATTATTGTAGCAAGGCACTCCAAGGGCCAGAACATAATTACTGGGAGATCAAAAAGTTTACCCTGGCATTAGTCACTGTGGCTTAAAAGTTGCAACCATACTTCTAGTCCTATGTAATGATAGTAATAACAAACAAGCTGTTGAAATAAGTACTCTCGAAGCCAAATACATTAGGGAGGTTAACGAAATAAGTTATTGAGTTATGAGAGTTTGATATCACTTTTCAACCTAGAACAACCATCAAAGTACAAGTCTTGGTCGACTTCATCGCCGAGCAGGTTGATCTCCATAAAAAGAGTAGCGAAACTCATTTTTTTTGGACTTTACACATCAATAGATCATCGACCAAGTCAGGAGAGGGAATAGGAGTGGCTCTCTATTCCTTGTCAGTAGAAGAATATGATTTTGTGATGAAACTTGATTATGCAATCACTAATAACGAGGCTAGGTATGAGGTCTTTCTCGCTAAGATGAGGATAGCACTCAACCAAGGAGTTGAGTACCTGGTGGCAATCACAAAATCCTAGTTGGTAGCAGAATAGATTGAAGGAAATTTTGAGGCGAAGGACTTGACAATAAGTCAACACCTGGTAGAGATCAGAAGACTATAATAGTCATTCAAAAAATTCACTCTCAACTAGATACCTCGATTAGAAAATGAGCATGTGGATGCCTTGTCCAAATTTGCTAGCTTGGCCAAAGGTACAAGAGACATGACAATAACGTTTTTGGTCACTAACAGATCATCAATAGGCTCCTTTGAATAGAATTTTGTGGGGAGCATCGAGGAGACACTTCCTTCATGGTAAGATCCAATAAAGCTTTACTTGAGTCACAACACGGTCCTTGAAGAAAAAAATAAGGCACATCGATTCAAGAACAAGCTACCAAGTTTGCACTCGATGAACATGGCCAGCTCTATAAAAGGTCAATTTTGGACCACCCTTGAGGTGCTTGGATCCCGATCAGGCTCATGAGGTCTTATAGGATATCTATGCGGCCTGTGTGAGAACCACTCAAGAAGAAGATCCCTTACCCATAAGATCATCAAATATGGACACTTTTAGCCCACTCTACTAAAAGACACTATTGATTTGCTCAAAAGTGTCCATTATGCCAAGTCCACTCAAACCTCCCACCTCAATCCGCTACGCCTATAGTCAATGTTCAGATCGCTTGGCCATTCAATCAATAGGGGATCTATATTCTGGGATTATTGCCAAAGATGGTGGGTCAGAAAAAGTTCATAATTGTGGCAATTGAGTATTTCACCAAATAGGTCGAGGTCGAAGCTGTCCCAAAGATAACTAATGTGGCTATCAAAAATTTCATCTAGAAAAATATTATCTGCCATTTTGGTCTTTCTAAGATCCTCATTTTAGAAAATGGGACACAATTTTAAGTAGAAACACTTGAAATTGGTGTGAGCTCATGGGAATCACTCAACACTTTACATCAGTGGGTAACCCTCAATCAAATGACCAGATAAAGGTAACAAACAGAATAATTCTCGACCATGTGAAAGCCAGAATACAAGGGATCAGGTTGAGCTGGGTAGATGACCTCTTTTATATGTTATAGGCGTATAAGACCATCTCTCGTACAACCACAGATCATAGCCCTTATAGTTTGGTATATGATTCTAAAGTAATTATCCCCTCTGAACTTATACAACATACAGCTCGAGTGATCTACTTCAACCCAATTAGAAACACCTTAGAATGGAAACTCAACCTAGAGATAATTGATGAGTAGAGACAAGAAGCCTATAACACCATGAAATGCTATAGATCAAAGATGGTAAAGAACTACAATAAAGGGTTTAAGCTGTGCCATTTTAAGGTTGGAGAACTTGTTCTCAAGAAAGTGGAGGTATCCAAGAATGTTGGCAAACTTAACCCAAAATGGGAAGGGCCCTATATTGTCGTGAAGGTATCAAAGCATAATGCCTATCAACTTGCTAACATCGATGGGGACAAGTTTCCTCATCTAACTTGAGGAAATGTTATGTATAAGAACACTTTATAATCATCCTTGTATTCTGTGATATAAATAAAGTTTTAGCAACACTATTATCATCCACTTATAATGCTATATTCGTAAACACTCCATATGCCTTGTGTAATGTTAAGTCAACCTTGTAGTTGACCTACAAGCAACTTCAACCTACCAAATCAAGGCTTTTAAGCCAAAGTTTCAAGTCAATCCCATAGTCAACCTAAAAGCGGCTTCACACTGCCAATTCAAAGCTTTTCAGCCTAAATTGTGTAGTCGACCCCACAATTGACCTAACAAACAACTTTATGCTACCAATTCAAGGCTTTTCAGCCTAAACTATGTAGTCAACCCCACAGTCAACCCAACAAGCAACTTCATGCTGCCTAATTAAGGCTTCTCGGCCCCAACCCTACAGTTGACCAACGAACAACTCCTCACTGCAAAATTAAGAAACCAAAGCTTTGCAAACATATGATAATGGTTGACCTTATCGCTGACCTATTCAAATGACTTCACACCTTATGACGCATCATGGAAAATACTATTGGACTCAATTAGAGTAATGAAACTCAACTATAAAGTTGAAGGTAATTTTAAAATAGAACGTCGAACACATTTCGACAAGATCATGCGTACCTTTGCAATAATAACCTTAATCGATGGTAAAGTTGTTATAGGGTTCATGTTGATTAATTCAGTTATCAACCACACATTTGCAACAAGATAATTGTATTTGACAAGAAAACTATAAAAGTGTTAACTACACATTAATCAAAGTAACAATAGTATTTCATTCAACAAAATTTTTAATTACGAAAATTGAAGTACAAACTTCATTACATGAAAAATAAAACAACAACATCAAGAAACAGAGGGGATGGGGATTACAAAAGAGCTACTCGACACAACTTATCCAACTATAACCTTTGGTAAGAGTTTCAACTATGGCTCGACCTAGCACCCTCCACTCGACCTACTTGGGCAGTCTTCTGAACATCCTGGTCAAATTTGGGCATCGTTGATGGAAGGGAAAGAACTACTTGCACTAGCTATGAAGGCCCCACCACATCGCCCATAAAGATAGTAGAGCGCAACAAGTATTGGGTGGTATCGACCAGTCTGTCCCTAATTTGGAAGGTAAAGTTATCAGCAAAGACGAACTCCTTCACCAGAGCAGCAAGCCCCCTCTCGACCTATGACCCAGACTCCTTGGTGCTACTCGAATTTCTGGAATGGGAAGGTAGAATAGATTTGAAAAATTTGTAAAGGAGGCCTATTGGCTAAATAAGTGCATCGACATGGCAAAATTATACATAGTTGAAAAACAGTTGAGTAGAGGTTGCGTTGTGCACACTTTTAGGCTCTCTAGGAGGTCGATTATGGTAGATACAAGTGACAACCTAAGTCTACATCTAAATTCCTCCTTAAACATCGTAATACACCCCTTTGAAGGTTAATGCATCCTATCCCGTGAACCAAGCACCAAAAGCTCAAACTCTTCTAGGATATGATAAAGTTCCCTAATGGATACAAAGTCAGTATAGGTAATCTTAGAAACTATCTCGCTGTAGTAGTCATGTGTGAACAATCGACCATGCAATGCAGGCACTTCATTCGGGGTAGCCTCACCCCCAAAAATAACCCTTTCATTACTTGAGCTACTGGAGGTCGAGTTATCACTCGATGAGCTATTAGATATATTCTCACCCCCAACCTCCCCATGGAATTGTGCAACTTAAGACTTAGTGCCCTCACTATCTGACATGCTCGACATGCTTAAAACACAATTGAAGAAAAATAGAAACTAGAAGAAGAACTTACAGGTTTTTGATGAAAAGCACTAAAATGCAGAAAGGAATTAAGGGCTCTGAATGCAAAAATCAACCAGATCAAATGCAATAAAGGTGTAAAATAAATGTTTTTATTATGCCTATTTATTAGTATTTGGATGCGGGAACCCAAATGACAGTAATAATTACACCACCATAACTTGAGGCTTTACATGGCTCAATGTACCAAAATCATTAAATCCACCAAACCCCGATTGAATATTCAAAAACCCTGGTCGACAATTCAAAAATCTCTGGTTGACAGTTCACAAACCCTGATTGAATGTTCATAACTGTCAATCAGTTGTCTACTCCCTGTTCCTTCTCATCAACAAGCTTGATCAAGACCATGAGTGGAGAGGACTCATGATATGAGATAGCCCAATAGGCCTAGCCCAACAGTTATCGACCTTAGAGAATGCTTCCAGGCCTACTTCGCATATAAAGCCTAACTGCATTTCCAAGCCTAGCTGGGCCATCGAACATTGCTTTTTGCCCTATGCAATAGTCGAGGTAGAGTCACTTGACCATAACCATTATGGTTCTCGACCCTACCTAATGGGAGGCTTCAAGCTGCCTAATCTATTTAGCTATTTCTCTAGTCGACCACTTTCTATGATCGATCATCGTTGACTAGAGTGCTCACTTTAGTGCCGAATCATATTCCTACCATATTTAATTCCCTGAAAGTCAGTGTGCCTTCGCATAAATGGCGCATGTTGACCCAGTACCGCCTCTGCCACCAACTCTATCAGGAGGCGCACCTCTAAAGTACTATTCTCCTAGAAGAGCATGAGGTGATGCCACCTGGAATAATATAGGAATGAGAAATGACCTATGGCTCCCAAACAAGGACAAAAGCCCTCTACAATTGATAAGGACATTTTAGACATATCATCCACTTGAATAAGGCTATAAATAACCCGCTGCTAGCCACTGTCAAAATATATCATTTTTACTATACGCTCTTACTCGGTTGCTCAATTCCTTTACTCAACCAATACTAACGTGAGTGTCAGAGTACCTTAGTTGGGAGTAGCTTGGTTTGACGTTTGCTAGTGGTTACAAATCTTGGTCCAAGAAGATTTCACTATTGGATCACTCGACCATCCTGGTCAATTTAGCCCATACACAACCCAATCCAGTAAAACAGTTTTCAACCTCATCAAAAATAATTAAGTGAACCTAATATGACAATTTTAATATATGCACATAGTAAGTGAACCTCTTTTTTATTTCATTTCATAATCCAATTTATTGAATATGTGCCAAGTGTATCTAGTTTCAAATTAGTTATTTTTATAAAAAAATATTTGATATATTTGATATGTATCCATGAAATAGAATAGAAAATGAAAGAATAGAATAAAATATGCAAGCTAACTTTGAATCTTCTATTTTATTTTGTATTTCAATTCATATTCCAATCTACAAATACATGCCAAGTCTATCTAGTTTAATCAATTATTTTATAAGAAAATATTTAATATATTTGGCATGTATCCATAAAATGAAATAGAAGATAAAATATAAAATGAAATGTCAAAGCTTCCTCTTGATAAGAGTTATGGTCTATGGTCATGACACTTCCTCTTGTTGAAATGATCCTAGTTCACAATTTTAAATTAAAAATCAACTCATTGTTTTCTTCAATATAATTACTACTAGAATCATAAATCATATAAGATGCACGCAAGCACTTGCAAGCATAATGAATTGGCATAAGAAAAGATATTTGTGTTAGCATATACAAAATTATGCTTGAATTCCCTTGAGTTGACATATTAAAGCAAAAAATATTTCACATTGTGTGGAGGAATAGTAGAGATACAAACCTAAGTATAGCATGTGGTATTTGCATTCCCCTTTGCATCTAAGAATTTGAGACTAATATTTGAAATGATCTTTGTAGATTTTATGCCCCAATCTGATTGATATACATAAAATTACCAAATAAATAAGAAATCAAACACAAAACAATTTTTTTTAAAAAAAAATTGATGTGGTTAGATTTTAATTTGGTGGCCTATTTCCAAGGTGCGAAGCAAGATTAATTCCATTAAAGATCAGATATGAGGAGTATAGAGGTGTCTCTCAATCTCACAACACTCTGCTCCCTCATTGTGTTTAATTACTCTAAACCCAAACCAATTGCACGTTAAAGTGTTTCCCACCTTCAAGATCTAAAATCACAAGAAAAACAAAAAAGTCCTAATACAAAATGTCTAAATTCAAGTTCAAAAGAAAAAATTGAACAAAAAGTAAAGCCTCATTGTGGCAACCTAGTGCCTGTTCTCTCTATATGCAATTGAACACACACATACTTTGCTTTTTTCAATGCCATGGCATCGTGCACAATTCTACTTAAATCTTTAGTTTGTTCAAAATGCTAAGATACATCAATAATTTTCCACTTTATCTTATACTTTATAATCCCTCTTTGCTAGTGCCACAAAGGAAAACTCATATAAACCACAAACGTTTGAACAAATCTAAACAATATTCAATTTTTGTTGGTGGAATAAACTTTATCAACATATCCACTGGACTATCTCATGTCTTAATCTTCTCAATTGAAAGAAGACCTTGAGATGTGGCATCTCGAACAAAGTGATATTGAACATCAATTTGTTTTGTCCTTTCATAGTACATTTGATTTTGCAATAAATATATGACTATCATAGATTTACTACAAACAAACTTGCTTGTTCTAACTTTGACGGAATGATAAATTTCAAATAGAGATTTTTGTGTTGGAAAACCCTTGTTGCAAATCAGTTTCCAATGCATTTCCAATACAAAGTTTTGAGGGAACATTTTCTGATGATTTTCAACAAACTTGGATGATGATGATGATGATGATGATGATGATGATGATGATGATGATGATGATGATGATGATGATGATTATTATTATTATTATTATTATTATTATTATTATTATTATTATTATTATTATTATTATTATTATTTCTTTTTTGGGATATAATTGCAGGGGCAATTCTATAAGAATCTTAATTTAAAATTTGTATTTGATTAATCCTCTAACCTATGGATACATCTTGTGTTTAAAATACCATAAGGGCTAGTTTGGTTGGATTTTTAAGTGATCTCATAATTATTTATCATGTGATAATTTGTTTAATTTTTTATCATTACGTTAAGTTTGATTGAGATGATAAATAAATTCATGGTGGATGACGGGTTAATTTATCATGAAAATTATACGTATAAACACGCACTTTTAGTATTCATGTAGGTTTGAATATTTATTGTCGCTCCAATCAAATTAATAATAAAGTGAGATAAAAATATTATATCTCACCTTATCATCCCAACGAAACTAGCCCTAAAAGTACAAAACAATAAAATCACGAATAAATAAAAAATATAATTTTAAGAAAATACTTAATTTTATAAATGTAATTCTCAAAAAGTAATAATCCTACATTACAAAAATATAAAAAGAAAAGCATCCTATCTACTGGTTAGTAGTATTAGTACCACCTAAATCGAAATAGTTATCAGCATCACCATGGCAATCCTGCTTGTCTAAAACCCCGACCTCAACTAGTAAAGGGACGAATACTTGATCAATCTGCCATCTATAAAACAAAAATAATATTTGTTTGAAGCATTAAAGTCCTTTTAATATGGGTTAAATAAAGAGTATATAATGAAGAAAAAAATAGAGTTTCCACTTAACGTATAAGGATCTCTAATTTCGAAAAACAAATAGAAAACCAAATAAAATAGCATATCCATATAATACATCACACTCCCTTACAACTTCAAAACATGTTAGCAAGCAAAAACAAACAATAAGTGGGAAGGCTTCAACCCTTCCCTCAATTCCCATCTTCTTTTCTAACTATCAATTCTACCTAAACTACACACATAATGTATGCTTAATATTCATAAACATATGACATTTGTAACATAATGGATATTATTTAAAAAAGGAACCTTAAACTATTTCAAATAAATTCAAACCCTAATAAAACATTAAATTGACAACATAACCCAACTAATTGAATAATTTGCTAAAATTTAAATCCTTAATTGAAGCCTAACTTATTGAAAAAATTTAAATCCTAAAAATATATTTATTAAACAATGTGACCTAACTAAACGAACAATTTACAAAAATTTAAATCTTAAATTCAACCCTCATGATTGGAAACAAATTCAAACCCTACTTCATACTAATTTACTCTATTAAAATGCTACAATACTTAAAATAACTCAAATTCTACATAAATAGAATTAATACATACTAACATCCCTAAAATTCAAAATAAAATATTTACTTGAAACAATTGAAAATATTATACATAAAATTTCTTATAGCATGATAATTTTTGCACATATACTAACATGGCTAAAATTCAATATAAAATCTCATATATTAACATTAACATACCTAAAATTCAACATATAACATATTAAAATTTAATTAGGTATAAACTCAATACAAATAATGTAATACATAATATATAAAATCAACAAAGATTATTATAGAAACTGGCAGGAGATTGACCTCTCGATGATGGAGGCAGAGGTAGCGCAACACCTGTGGTAGAGGTGCGACAACGGTAGAGAGGTGTGGGAATGGTGGAACGACGGTGGAAATGGTGTAGTGATGGCGGGAATGGCATAGACAACACGCGACAATGGTGGAAATAGGCGAGAAAGGGATAGCAACAACATAAATAGGCAAGGAATCAACGGAGATTGGAGATTTTGGAGGGAGGGAAGGAAGTAGCACATAAAAAGGAATGGAGATGAAGGCTATTGTGGGAGATTTTATTAAGTTTTTCCTTCAAGAGCTAACTTTTTTTTTTTTTAAAAAAATAAATTTCCTATAGAATTTTCATCAAAAAAATCTATTAGAAACCAACTCTTTTATTAAAAAAATTGAATTTTTTTTAAAAAAATAATTTAAATTTTTTGATGGAGATCCCATAGAAATTCCATTAGAAACTAACCCTTTTCCTTAAATAAATTAATTTTTTCGAAAACATAATTCAAATTTAAATGAACTTTGTGTTGGAAATTCTGTAGGACACCTTCTAAAAAATGTAATTCAATTTTTTGCCAAGAATTTCATCAGCCAACAATTTCCATAGAAAATTCGACATAAATGTTGTTGTATATGTTCGTGCTAAACTCTTCCCAAATTCCCTCCAAATTTTCCAACATTTTTTTTGTTGGATTTCTAACAAACCTTTTATCCTATGGAAATCCATTAGAAATCCTATCGAAAATTTTTGAGGAAAATGTTCTATTGGAAAAAAGCAAAGTTCTTTTGTATTGATTATTGTAGCCATCCTATATTCCATACACATGGAAGCAATCAACCACTATAGTCAAATGGCTTCCTTGACAGCTTTAGCCAAAACCATTTATTCTGTTTCAATTGTTGACAATGCAAATGAAGCTTTAAAGTTGCCTTTATACAATCAGACAAAAAAAAAAAAATACATAACCTAACATCAATCTCCTCTTATCTAAGTCCTGAACATAGTGTGCATCTATATAAACAAGTCTATCAAGGAAGTGAAGTTGGCTATACCTCAAGTATTTGTCTACAATATCTCTTAGATATTTCATAACCTATTTTGCATAATGGTAGTACATCTCTTTGTGACTTACACATGTATCTACTAGCTACTCTATCGGTAGACGTATATAGTAATGCAAGGATCTAATCGCATAGTGAAATTTAAAAATTTCATCACATTAAAAAATTCTTGGATCATTGCATACAAGGATTTATTTTATGCCATAAACATGGATTTAGAGAGAAGAATCAATTACCTTTGTCAATTCTTCAAAATCAAAGTGCAGAACCTTCACTTGACTCCTCAATTGAAGATCTACCACTTCCTCTTACTTAGATCTTACTTCATTGCTTCTTGGCCTCAATTTGCAGCAACCCAAAAGGACTCCAAATTCTCTTCAAAATCATGCTTGAAGGCAGCAACAATTGGCCTCTACAAAAGCCTCTAAACCACCACTTTTATGTTTGAAAAACTCATTTTCAATGATCTCATTTGTTTACCAACAAAATAACCTAAGGTGATATCTCTAATATTATCCACATACCTTACAAGCACTCTTATTCTTTGATCTTTTGCTAGAAGAAGGATGAAGAATGAAGGAGGAATTTATGGAGAGAGACAAAGAAGTTTCGAAAAGGAAGGACTCTTAGAGAGAATTTTGGAGAAAAGAATTTTTGTTCACAACAAACTCTAGGAGTTCTCCTTTAGGATGAAATGGCCGGCCACTTATGCAAGAAGGGAGGCCCTTTTATATAATATGTGTGTGGATGCTTGTAGATGCATCTTTCTTACCTTTCTCTCATGTATGGCTCACTTGCATGCCAAGTAAGATATTAATTTCTAGTTACTAAAATCTTATTTTAATTAGGAAATTAAAATCTATCTTGATTTTAAATGGATTCTTCCATTTAAATTTTTCCTTCAAAATTTAATTCTCTAATTAAATTAACCCCTTAATGTAATTAAACTAACTTAACTTTAAGTTAGTAAGACAAACTAAATTGTCACGTGGCTGCAGTTAAATTAACACATTAATTGAGTTGGTCTAATTTAATTTTGTAAATTCTTTAATTAATTTAACACTTTAAATTAATCAACCCATTATGACTAACTCTTCCAAACTTTGCCAATCTAATTATCTAACTTCTTATATAATTTCTCCAATTCCAATTGAAATGGTTAAGGCTTTTCTGTATGATCCATTGGTGATGTGGGATAGCCCAACAAGCTATCGACTCTAGCGAGAGTTTTCAGGCTCACTTATCATTTGAAGCCTAATGGCATTTTTGGACCCAACCCACTTAACCACAACCGTCTGGTCGATCGAATAGTTTTCAAACACACCTGTAGTCCATTCAGCCATCCCGCTGGTTGATAATAGTCAACTAGAATACTCTTTTCGATGCTGACTCATATCATTGCCACATTTAGTGCTCTAACAGGATGCATGCCTCCGCATTAATGACGCGTGCCACCCCAATACAATCTCTGCCACCAACCCTGTTAGGGAGGCTCACCTCTAGATACTATTCACCTTAAAAGTAGGAGATTATGCCACCTAAAATAGTATCAGAATTGAAAATGATCAATAACTCCTAGGCAAGGATAAGAGCCCTCTACACTTAATAGGGGCATTTTAGACATATTATCTACTAGGAGAAGGTTATAAATACTCCATTGTCAGCCACCCTCCAGGTATGCTATATATACTATATGCTCTTACTCTACTGTTTGATTATCTAGCTCGACTAGTACTAACTTGAGTGTCAAAGTGCCTTAACTGGGAGCACTTTGGTTAGTCTGACATTTGCTTTTAATTGCAGATCTCAGCTCAAGAAGAACATTACTGTTGGATCATTCGACCTCCCAAGTCAAATTAGCCCAAATATTGCCTAATTCACTAAAAACGACTTTTAGCCTCATCATTGGGTTCACCAATTAATTAGACATGGGCTTACAATTTTTTGTGATTTATTGAATATTAAATATTTCATTTAATCTAAACTTTTTAAAACTAATTACTCTTTTAATTAATTTTCATTAATTGAAGAATACCCAATTTCTATAGCTAATGTCTAGCACAAGCCTATAAAGCCCAACTAATTGAATGAATTAATTCTAGTAAACCTTTTTTGCTCACTATTACTATTCAAATATGGTCGATCCATTTTCTATCTCCTAAAAGAGGCCTAGAATAAGATATTTGTTGATTTCCAAATAGCTTCGATAACTATGTATCTATTCTTGATGAGTGAATCCCAATTATGACCTCAACTTTGGAAAAACTCTTTTCCAAATTGTCATATCACCTTATGCAAGGATTTTTTAGAATTAATCATCATAAAATACATAGAAGATCAACTTACGTTTCACAATGAGCAAAATGGATTGCTTTTTAGAACTCACTAACCTTCATACTTAGATAGCTATGCTTGTGCTCAACCTAAACCCTAGACGACCCATCAAGTGGTCATGATAAAATCAAAATCCAAGATTGTCGTGGATTCTTAAGTCAAAGGATTAATTATATGCACCATCATAAGTTAGAGAATTTTCCACAACTGATAAGCCACTTGGGCTACCTCATGAATTCTCTAAGTGAGTTTTTAATGAACTTGTTCTCTAATAAGCACTCACTAACATATGTCCATGCCATTCATCGATTGCCCAAGAAATGCGGTACAATCCAATCTATTGGAGTATGCATAGTTAGTGCAAGTCTATCTGAATCTTAGATGACATGTCTCATAAGATTGTAAGACTTGAAATATTTAAAATCATGACCATAGAGATTTATTTCATGATCACCATCATATGTATGATCAAGTCCCATAGTCTTGTATAGTTTAAGAGTTTCAATTAAATGCATGTGAAGAATATAATTAATTACAGTCAATCAAGATTATCTTACCAGGAATAGTTTTTACACACCAATCTAATTGATTACGAGGCACTATTCCAATACTGGCTACATGTGAAATATCTGGCATTATGTAAACCATGCCATACATTAAGATGCCAGCTACACTAGCATAAGGCACCCAAGATATGTGTTTTGCCTCATCCTTAGTATTGGGAAATAACTTTGTTGAAAGCTTGAAATGAGCTTTTAAGAGGTATACTAGCTAACTTAAACTAATCCATCCCAAACCATTTAAACTTACTTAATGTATTTTTACTAAGACAAGTACAATATCCTAGAGCATTTATCTTTGATGATCTGCATACCTAATATCATCTTCGATGCACCCAAATCCTTCATCTCACATTCTCTACTTAGCTAACCTTTCAATTGGTTGATTTATGACATGTTTCTATAGGTAATCAACATATAATAGCAAGTACTCGAATGTCCCATCATCATAGTTTCTATGATACATGCAATCTTAGTATATATCTGCTCTAGCTCCATATCAAGCAAAGTCACCATGGAAGCAAGAGATCAATGGAAGCGTAATTCACCTCTAGAAAACACTTCATTGATGTTGATTTCCTTTCTCTACATGAAGCCCTTTATTCTACCCTTCTTCTTGAAGAACTACTTGCACCCCACTATCTTCTAACCTTTAAGTGCTTAAACTAGCTCCCATGTCCTATTCTTGTGCAAAACCTCAATCTCTTTGCTCATGTGACCAACCACTTATTTGAGTCATGACTAGTAATAGCTTTTTGGTATGTGATCAGATCATCTCTCATAGAATCATCAAGCATACTCAATGCTTAAACAACCAACTCAGAGTAGTCTAACCCATGTGGAGGTTTGATATATATCTTTTCAATTTATCTCAAGCAAAACAATAGTCTTTTTTAGTGACCCATTTTTCAATTTTTTTGTTGTTCTGGTGGTTTTTTGCTCTTACTAGCTATATCTACCACTTATTATTTTGGTGGTTTAAAGCATTTTTAGAGACTTTCTATGGAGAGCTAATCTCTAACTCCACCTGCTTTGCAATGCCTTCTAATTGTGTACAACTTGCTCCTTTCTCATAATGACAAACTTGTCAAATGTTACAAGTTACAACTCTCACTACAAGAAAATGTAAAACTCGCATTGATGTGTTAAGGTATAATATCATTTTGGTTGAGTTAGTTAAAGTGTGGCAACAAAAGAAGAAATAATATTACTTATAATTTCATCGGAGTGAAAATTATTTATTGTTGCCAAAAAGTATATTTTGTCATTATTCATCATATATAAAATCTATTTGGGTGTAGTTTTGAGAAATTGCAATAGAACATTTTTGTTGCAAGAGAGTAATATCATTTTGTGAATGACATGAAATCATACCAAGGACATTAATATTTGAAAACAAAATATTTCATGTTGTGTAAGTTCTCAAAGGCAACTAAATATTTTATTGAGAATACTTAATAGATTACCAACAAAATGTAATTGTACCCAAATATTGTTTTTTTACAACAAAATATTTTTTGTAGTCTTTAAATATTTTACTTAGGCAATGAAACTCATTGTTGAAGTGCAATTGGCTACAAAAATTAATCGTATCAAAACATTAAAACTTTTTGATGAAAAATTTTATAGGCATTTTTTTTAGGCAACTTAGTATGTCGTTGAGAATATTTTTAGAACAAGGAATCAATTTTATCATTTGTAAATGATTGAGTAATTTTTTAGCATGAAATATTTTTTTGTAAATTATTGAGTACTTTTGTACAAAAAATATTTTGTTGCAAATTATTAAATGACTTTGGGTAGAAAATCTTTTGTAATTGTTGAATGCTTTTAGGTATGGAATAATTTGTTGTAAATTGTTTAATGGGTGTAGGCATGAAATATTTTGTTGCAAATTATTGAATACTTTTATGCATGAAATATTTTGTTGTCATTGTATCAATCTGGATATCTATTGAATGATACTAACATTAGTCCTATTATTTGATACTCTATAGATAGTTATTTTTAAAATAATTAATTAAATAACATAAATTAGTACAAAATACTAATTAATATTGAATTCAATGATACTAAATGAATACATAAAAGAAAAGATATTACTAAGTAAAATAATTAAATAAAAAACTGAATGTGCGTGTGTGTGTGTGGGAGAGAGAGAGAGAGAGAGAGAGAGAGAGAGAGAGAGAGAGAGAAGAGAAGAGAAGAGAAGAGAAGAGAAGAGATAATAAGACTAAATTGTCTTATCTTTTAAAATACGAATGATTTTGTCAGTTTCTTCAAAAACATTCCAATTTATATCGACAACAAAATAATTCAAATATTAATTATCAATTATTATTGACAAAAATACCATTTTGCCATAAATTGCATAAAACTAAGGGGTAATATACTTTGTCATTTAAACTATGTATTTTTTTTATATTTTGCTAATTAAACATTTCTTTTATGACACTTTACCATACAAACCACACTTTTTTTAACCATATATGAATCAATTTTGGTGAAATATTTCATTGAAATTCCATCATAAAAGTGGTTAAACTATCATGAGATATGTAGGTCAGACTAGTTTAACGTGGCTCTACAAAGGAGAGGAGTAAAATGCTAATAATTGGATGGTTTGAGTATAATACCTTAAGAAAAAAGGGATCATATTGATGCATGAAATTCTAGTACAATGTTCCCTTGAAATTTGTTCGTATATGGCAAGATGAAAAAAATTGCAATCAAGGTGGTACATTGCCACAAAAGAAATTCAATTAGTAAAATATTAAAGCACACATAGTTTGAATGATGTATTTTTTTTCCTTAAAATTAATTAATGTTAATTTTATTGTTGAATACCACTCTAGTCACCCTAGGTTAAGTTATTTTTGGAATTTAATTAAATACTATAAAATATTAGTATATAATTGCACCTAACTAAAATTTAAATTAAAAAAAAGGGTCACAACATGATGATCAAATTTAAATAATTTCACTTTGTACTTTAGCTTACACACTAAAACTTTGAAAGAAAAGGAGTACTATATGACAATTATACATTTGAGTCTATATTAAAATATCTAATTTCTTAATTAAGAAAGTATCAAATTGTTGCTATTTTTTTCTATCATTTTGTTGATTAGCATATTGTAGACAAAAAATTTAAAAAAGATAGTATATTAATTTTGATTTGCTTTAGCTGGTACAAAACAATCTAAGTAAGAAAAAAAGATTATAATTATTATATAATTTTAAATTATTTATTTATTCACTTATAGTATTAACTTTTATTTGATGATGAATAGATTTAGTAATCATAGATTTGTATTAATAAAGTTTGTGAAAAAAATTTCTATTTCATAGAAGTTTCAATTTGAAATACTTTAAACTTCATTTTTTTTTTGTTTATAACACACGCGCACACTAAGAACTCATTAAGTTCAAACTTCTAGTCCCACACATTATTATCATGCATCTTGACCTCCCACATTATTATCATGTGGTGCCCTTTTTTCCAAACTTCTCGTATAAGAATAAGAATTAATTTTTGATGGCGACATATTATTTCACATGATGTTTGACGCTAGCTCCCACTCAAGAGTAAACCTAGGGGTGTTCATCGGATTAAATTTACCCAATGAACTTGATAACCTGAACTTGGTTTGAATTGGATCGAGCAATTGGTTCTGATTGGTTAAAACTTGATCAAAACCGATTAGCAATTAGTTTGACTCATGTTTGATTTTTGCATACCTGAACTAACCTAATCCAACCCAACTACTTGATTAAAAATTAATATATATTTTAAAATTTTTGTCACTTTTGTTTTTTGTCTCTATCTTCTTTAATCGTTAGTTATTTTATTTTTCTCTCATTTCTTATTTCCTAAACCCCTCATTTCTTTCCTTTTCCTCCAACCGATAGGACTGCCAATAATACATCTATCTCCAAATTCTCCATGCTTCAACCTTTATCACCAGAGCACCACGATGGTGACACACAGACCCCCTACCTTGAGCACCAAATCCACTATTATTAATCATCGGGCAACTAGGTTGGTCATTTTTCTTTTGCTTTCTTTGTTTGCTTTTCCCATTGGTTTTACTTTTTCTATTGTTTTTATTATTTGCGATTCTACCCTAAACAACATTAATAGAAAATGCCAAGATCAATTAGATTGATAGATAAAAAATGAGATTATATTGTGGTTAGCGAGGGTTTGGAAATACCTTGTTAATAGAGCATGTTGTTTGTTATGGAGAGATTACATGTGTTATTGTGTGCCCTACAGGCTTAGTATAGGATATATATATATATATATATATACATAGCAATAATCCTATAGTGGGGTTTTTCAAAGAATTTATAGTTTTATATTTTTAGGAAAATTATTATAAGCTTTGTTCTCACTTGTCAATTTTTGAAAAAATTAAGATAAAGTCAACGTAATAAGACTAAAAATAATGGACTAAAGTTAGTAGCTGTCTTTTTCTTATGCCTTAAACATAGAAACAATAATAAAAAATTTCAGATTAATGGTTACATTTTCTCAAATGCAATAACTTCAGTTTTTTCTAGTTTATAAATGTTTTTGATTTTTTTGTAGGCTCTTTAAAACCAACAATAGCAAGAGATGATGATGTTGAAGCTAGTGAGACTCAAAACACTAGTGGAACTCAAGTTGGAAGAGCTCCCCCTCTAACCTCAAGTATTGGCATGCAACAAGAGTTTCTATCACAAGATCCATCACAAACTCCATCCCAAGCCCCGTCACAAGTAGAAGAAACTACTTCCCTAGGACAAGAATCTCCATCACAAAAAGAGGTACGAAAAGGAAAACCAACTAGACTTGCTTAAAATGCTTGGACTTATTTTACAAAAAAAAAAAGGGATAGGCTATTTGTAATCATTGCAATAAATCTTATGCTTGTAATAGTGCTAGCCATGGAACCACAAACTTACTAATACTTTTGAAGGTTTTGTGAGAAAAATCATGATATGGTTATTGATAAGAAACAAAAAACAATTGTTATTGGCAAGCAATGCAAGGAGATTCTAACACCATTGTTAGTATGAAATTTATGGAGTTTAATCAAGGATCATCTCGATTAGCAATTGCCAAGAAGATAATTATTGATGAACTTTCTTTCAAATTTGTTGAGAATTAAGAATTTAAAATTTTCATGGTTGAAGCTCAACTGAGATTTAAAATTCTTTCTCATATCACTTTTGCTGAGATTGTGTGCAATTATTTGGACTTGAGAAGGAAAGGTTGAAATACATATGTTTTGAAAATCATCAAATAGTTTCCCTTACAATAGATACTTGCACTTCATTTCAAAATATGAATTATATGTGTGTAACTACTAGATGATAAGTGGGAATTGAATAAGAAAATATTGAGCTTTTGTTTGATTGTTGATCATAAAGGTGAAACCACAGGGAAAGTTTTAGAGAAGTGCTTGAAAGACTAGGGAATTTTAAAGACTTGTTGTGTCATTGTAGATAATACAAGTGCTAACAACTTGGCTATTGCATATTATGCTAGAGGCATGAGTGATTGGAATGGTACTACTTTATTAAATGGAGAATTCATGCATATGAGATGTTGTGTTCACATTTTGATTTTAATTGTTGCCGATGGGTTGAAGGAAATAGATTCTTCAATTAGTGGAGTTAGGGCATTAGAGGCATGTAAGTATGTTAAGTCATCTCTAGCTAGATTAGCTATTTTTAAGAGGTGCGCACAAGATGCAAATATAACTTTTACGGCAATGTTAACACATGATGTGCCCATCAGGTGGAATTCCACTTATTGATGTTAGATGTTGCTGAAAAGTTTGAAAAAGCATTCACCCAACTTTAGTATGATGATTTTTCCTATTTGACAGTTCTTGATAATGAAAGAGGAACTCCCACTAGCAATGATTGGAGTTGTGCTCAAGTGTTAGTAAAGTGTTTTTCTATGATGCAATGCTTTTATTTTTTGGGTTATTGCTTGTTACCTCTATTATTTTCTTTAACAAATTGTGTGATATTCAAAACCAATTAAATAAATGGGGGACAAGCGATGACATAGTGCTACAAAAGATGACAACAAATATGAAAATCAAGTTTGATAAATATTAGGAAAATCATGAAAATTTGAATTATCTCTTGTTTGTGGCTGTTTTTCTTGATCCACGTTATGAGTTAGAATTAGTTGAGTTTTGTTTTAATCGGATGTATGGTGTTGATAAGTGCAAGCAAATGTTGAAAAAAATTAGAAAATCTCATACATAAGCTGTTTGAGCATTATGTGACGTTGCATCCAATTTCTATGCACATTGGTGATTCTAATAACTTAGCCTTGAATGTGGATTCACAATCTCATGCTTGTAATTATGATGATAATGATGATTGGGAAGATGAATTTTGATTGAGGGTGAAGAGAAAGCAAGGTGAGGTGAAAAAGAATGAATTTGATAGGTATATGGAGGATGATGTTGCAATGTTAATCAATTTGATATTTTGAAATGGTGGAAAAGGAAAACAACAAAATATTATGCTTTATCTTGTATGTCGATGGATATGTTATCTATTTCAATGCCTACTATATCATCTAAGTTTGCATTAATACTGAAGGTTGAGTTCTTGATCCATTTTGTGGTACCTTGCGTCCCACCACTATTGAGGCTTTGATTTGCACTCAAAATTGGTTGAGAACATCTCATAAGCCAATTCATCTTCAAACTGAAATGGATGAGGTGGATAAGGTTGAATTAGATAATAAAACTTAATAATTTGTCTTTATTTTGCTCATGCTACTCACTTTACTAATTAATCTTGTTTATCTTTAATGTTATTGTAGAGTTATCTGAATTAAGTGAAGATGTTTGACTGCAAAGATAGAAGTTCAAGGTGAAATGTCGCAAGTTTATTCAAATTATTCATAATTAGAGTGTAATATAAATATATTCTAATTAATATTTTCTTTAGCTTATTGCAGGTTGCCAAAAAGGATGCAAAAGAGATATAGTTGAGATTTGCATTTTGTGGATCAAGGGTAACTTCAGTTTTTCCCTCATTTTTTGATGGAAAATAGAGGCTAGTGAAATTGTATGGGGATTAGTAGAGGGCTCACTAAGTGAATTTTTTGGTCTCACACACATTGTTACTCACACCAATTGTTTTGCGCATGAGAGTGACCTACACCCTCAACCAACATTTTATTGGGTATGAATTTTTGTTGAAGATTTCCAACTATATATGTTGCAAGTGGACCAATGTTTTTCTTTCCCTTTTTGCTAAAATTGCATGGGGAGTAGTATATTTGAACGCTAGTGCTATCATGGCATTATATAATGTTGACATATAGTACACTGGTTTCAATATTTTATTTATTAAAATTAAATTTTAATTATTTCATCAATTGAAACATAATATATAATTAAAATAAAAAAATAAAAAAATAAAATTGAAGATGTATATTCAATTATTGTATATTCAATTATCTAATCCAAACCAGCTCAACTTAAATTAAAATAATTTGATTTGATTTTGTAACTTCAATTATGTGAAACTAACCCACACAACCAAATTAAATTTAATTGGTTTAAATTGATTTTGCTTACAAACTCGAGCTGACGCGACCCCCAGCGAAGCCCCCTAAATACACTCCACCTCCTTTCCGGCCATCCCAGCCAAAACAGTACCATTTCGATTTTCCTTTATTACCCCCTAGAACTAAGAAATCTTGTCCAATTTTCTTTACCCTTTTGGATTGCTCATCCAAATCAAAACCCTTTTTCTTCTTTTTAGGAAAATCAGCATCAATTTTTCCGAATTGTGCTGTATCCTGGGAAATCAGTGCCAAAGTAGGGAGATGGTGGTTAAGAAATTTTTATTCTTCACTTAACTGTTCTTTTCTGAAAGAAGAAGCCAATGGCTAGCATCGAACCATTCAATCGGTATTACAGTAATTACTGTGGTTGATTTTTGGTTTCGTTAGTTTATTTCTGAAGCGGTTGTTAACGTTCTTTCTTGTATCGCACAAATGAGTAGCTTGGTGAAACTTGCGGCTAGGGCTTTTTACGACGACATAACTACTAAAGGTGAAAACCAGCCCAAGACTGGGAGAAGCGACAACCGAGGGATTGCTGTGGTTGTTCTGGATGCTCTTACTAGGTAAGTTGCTTTTATGTTTTAGCTTCTTTGGTAAAAACAATTGTAGTTCTTATGTAATTTTACTTTGAGTTATAGTTTGTGGTTTGTGTACTATTGAGTTCATTTATGTCGTATTTGAAAGGTGTAATACTAACTTAATTATTTACATTTTTTGTTTATTAAAATGGGAAGAACATTGATAAAGTGTAAATCAAGATGGTTATATCAAGATGAAATCAATAATATGCCAACTTTGGTTCCTTATGTTAGTACAGAATATTAAAAGTAACACAGTTTGGTGTGCACTGGCTGCCTGGTATTTGAATGGTTAGATGTATGTTTAGGGAGCTTATCGTAAATACCAATAACCTTATCTGATTGTTTTGCATTTGGAGATCATCTGAAGCGATACTAAGCAATATTTACATCTGTTTAAACTCTTTGTGACACATTTTTTGACAAAGTAGTTGGTATTTGGGTATGATTTATATGTTCAGTTAGGGGTGTATATAGACAAACTCAACCTGATCTGATTCACCTGCCAAACTGAGCCAACTTACTCAGAGCTCATTATTTGCCTGAATCTAGCTGGGGTTCACAGTGGTGCAGGAATTGGATTGGAATTTGGAAAAAAGAGAGATTCTATTTGTAAGATATCTAATGAAACCATTAGTGGAATTGAGATCTTATTCAAAGAGAAAGATAATACATGGAATTTTCCTTTTTTTTGTCCTTCTCTGGTTGTATATTGTATGGATTATCCAATATGCAACAGATCATGGTTGGGAATTGTTTAATCATCTGTCTCTTAGGAAGAGGCGTAATAGAATCAACTTGAATTTGAGAATGCTATTCGAAATCTTAGTGGAACACTGGATTTCTTATCTCATGTCTACTTTTCATAAAAAAATTCCAATTTCAAATTATCTGACTGCATTTTTTACTGATAGTATCTTCTTTGCCACAAGATCTTGTTATCAACTATCACAATCTAAAATGGTGGACATGAGATTGCAGTAGTACATTTGGATCGGAAAACTGTTTGGTGTTCAAGAAACGAGTATATCAACAGAATATAACCATGCTACTTGGACGATAGTCTATTTCACTAAATCGTGTAATAAGTCATATACCTCCATCTCAATAAAGTAGAACTTTGAATATTCTTCTTTAACCTACGGTTATGGTGCAGAGTTGCACTTCTACATCCAGGAAATAGTTGCAAAATTGTTGAGGAAAGCGTTATGCCCGATTTGTATATCATGACAGACATTCTCTTTGGCACTGTTAACAAAACTTGTGCTTTTGTATAAAAGTGATGAGTTTTTGAGGAAATTGGACAAGTATAAATCGTATAGAAGTGGTGGATGTTTGGATAGGTGTTGAAAAATGAGAATAACTTGGAAAGTTAGAGGTTGTAGTAAAACTTGTAGTTTTGGCTTTTCCTTGTTTTTCAATACCATGACTTCAAAATGCCCTTGAGCTCAAAATTCTGTTTGGGTAATATCCATTCTTCAAATCTTCAAAAAGGAAGTTTATAAGAGCCTGAAACAACTTTAAAGTATTCACTTAATGCCATGACAAGCCAGAAGGACCTCTAATCTTGCTCCTAATTTCTGAATTTCAGCTTCATTTTAGAGAATTAGAAACAGAATCACCACTGGAAACATGCCAAAGGTGCTTAAGTCCAGTGG